>RJWH01000030.1:269426-551570 GCA_004363575.1 Solenodon paradoxus
TTTTTTTTTTTTTTTTTTTTTTTTTTTTTTTTTTTTTTTTTTTTTTTTTTTTTTTTTTTTTTTTTTTTTTTTTTTTTTTTTTTTTTTTTTTTTTTTTTTTTTTTTTTTTTTTTTTTTTTTTTTTTTTTTTTTTTTTTTTTTTCTATTTTTCATGTTTCTTTTTGGTCTCTTCTCTTTACTATCTTCTTTTGGGTTAAGGGGATTTTTTTTTTTAATGTAGCACTTTAATTCCCTTATTGATTTTTATTAATATTTTAAAATTATTTTTCTTAGTTAGAATTATAATGTACATTTTGATTCATCTAAATTGACTTCAGATTTGTAAATTAATTCCAGTGAGCTAGAGAAAACTTACTCCAATATAGTTCCAATTTTCCCAACAATGCAGGATTATACTTGTTGTTGCATATAATTAAATATATTTTGAAATAATTAAAAGAAGAAAATAAATATTTGCCTCATTTTTACATTAATAACCTAACCATTGCCAGTATTCTTTATTTCTTCTTGGGGATTTGAGTCACTGGCTGATGTCACTTCTTTGCTCCATTATAGTGCCCTTCATGA
Organism: Solenodon paradoxus; assembly: GCA_004363575.1. NCBI lineage: Eukaryota > Metazoa > Chordata > Mammalia > Eulipotyphla > Solenodontidae > Solenodon > Solenodon paradoxus. The sequence continues at coordinate 269,994 of RJWH01000030.1, forward strand.
TTTTATTTTTTTACTGATATTGTCAAACAAAATTTATCTCTATATGCTATCATTTTAATTTTATTTACTTTTATTTATTTTTTTATTTATTTACATTTACTTTATGTGATTGGTTTTTAAATCATTAGGAGAAGAAAGGATAAGACCTATGCTATTGTGTTCTTTTATAGTTGCTGTGTAATTGTCTTTACTGGAACTCTACTTTTTCATATGAATTCAGATTGTAGTCTTACGTCACTTCCTTTCTGTCTGAATAATTTAATTTAGTATTTATTGCAAAGCAGATCTGCTAGCAGCAAATTCTTTCAGTCTTTGTCTGTTGGGACTAGATTTCTTTATGACTTCATTTTCAGAAGTTCATTCTCCCACATGTAGGATTACTTGGCTGCTTTTTTTTCTTTAAGCACTTTGAATATGTCATCACACTGGTCTCCATTGTTCTTGATAAGAAGTCAGCTATTTATCTTTTTGGAGTTCTCATGGGCACGATGTAGCATTTTCTTTGGCTGCTTTCAAGATTTTTTTCTTTGTCTTTTGATTTTGACATTTTGACTATGGTATATCTTGCTGTGAATATTGTTGGTTTTACCCTACCTTAGAATTCTTTTTGCTTGCACGGTACAACAATGCTGTTAATGTAGTTTTGAAAGTTTTAAAACATTGCTTCATCCAGTATTTGTTTCTGTCCCTCTCTCTTCTCCTTTGAATATTCCCATTAGGCATATGTAGTGTGCTTAATGGGGTCCAGTATTTTTTCTGAGTTGTGTTTGTTTTTCTTCATTCTCTTCTTCCTGGTCTTCAGATCATGTATTCTATATCTAGACTGACCATATGTACCATTTTAAATGGGGCAATTCCATTTTTTGCATAGTTCCTAACCATCGTTTTTATATAACTGTCAATTTTCTCCCGTTTTTAATAAACCACGACTGTCTTTAACATGGGTGAAAAAGGGGCAGCTGAGTTGCCCCAGGCCCAGTTTGTTGATAAGGCCCCAAAACAGCTGCCCTTTGTGCCCCACATTAAAGACAGCCCTTGCTGGCTTTGACTGAGGAGGACCACGACTTCCACTGCTGTTACCAGCCCTGTGAGGAAGTAGGAGGTGCATGGCAAGAGGATTCCCCACTAACACATGTGCACCTTTTTCTTCGAAGGAAGCAGAACGCCTCAGCATGCAAATCACAGGTATGTTCTGTGGGGGTTATTTCTGGCACTGCGGGTGTTTTCTCTTGAAATGTGGGGGTTATTGGGCATTTCTGGCATTGGGATGATTAAGGTGGTATGTATTTAGACAGGACAATTAGAGTGGAGCTTATAGGGACACCAAATTTGGTGTTCACCTAAGATGCCAAAATTCCTTACACGGCCCTTGCTCATTTTTTATGAAATCCTGCTGGACCATATGTTACTATGCAATTGCTTCGAATAGTACTTCCTTGTTGCTGGCTTGGCTGCTCTGCTCCTGCTCTAACTGCTCTACTTCCTCCCTTCTCCTTAGTGGCCAGTGCATAACCCCATCTCATTTTTGCCATCCCGATGTCCTGTTTCTGTCTCGTGGGAATATGGTCAGCCTGTCTATATCTAGCTTCTAGATCATGATTCCTTATTCTTTCTCTGCCAGCTGATATCTACTACTGAGACCCTCTAGTGAATGTTTTACTCCATTATTATATTTTGTAATCTAGAATTTCCATTTGCTTCTTTTTATAATTTTCATCTTCATTTCTTGTAAATAATTTGTTGTCATTTTACTTTCCTTTAGTTCTTTTTTTTTTTTTTTTTTTTTTGAAGAGGGAAAGGAGGAGGAGGAGAAAGAAGCATCCTTATTGACTTGTTTATTTCCCTCCCCCTCCTCAGGTCCATGGGTCCCTCTTCTCTATTACCATCCAGGTCTCTGTTATCTGAGCCACAAGGATAGACTCTCTTTACTTTTTTAAAGGCAAAATACTCTAGTTCTCTGAAACTATTTGTAATAACCACTTTGAAAATTTTCTTCTAAGTCCAAAACTTGGGTTTCCTTAAAGGCAGTTTCTGTTGCTGCTTTTTGTTTGTCTTTTGCTTTTGTTTTAAACTCGTAAACTTTTGATAGTGAAAGCTACTGTTATTTAATAACTGCACTGAGACAAAAGAAGTAAATTCTTGTGGACTTGGTAAGATTGGAAGGCATGGTTGCACTTGTCAGACTGTCATTTGATACCTAAAAAATTTAAACTGGGGTTTTCATATTTCTGCCTGAATTTCAATATACAAAAACAATACATTTATGTGAAACACAAACCCTTTTTGCAGAAAAGAATACATATTTTTAGAAATTAGACTTGGTATAGCTAAATAGCTTCATACTTTCTTGTGGAAAAAATCCTAAAAACCAAAATTTAGAAAGCTTGTTTGCAATTACTGTGGTGGCAGACATTTTATTGTCTACTCAAAATCTCATTCTAACCCTTGCCCAGTTTTCTCCAATTCACCCCTTCAAGAAAAGACCAGGTCTTTACAGAAGGAGCTATTTGTTGTAATCCAATTACCCTTGGCGGTGATAGGTTTATGGGTGAATATCTATGACCAATTTTTTGATAATGAGATGTGACAGACTTATTAGCTTCTGGGAAACTTTTCTTATGTCTTAAAAAGAGGCTGAGTGAAGAAGGAACCCCTTCTCTTTTGTCAGATATGATTATACTGGGGCAGTCATCTTTTAATTGCTTTTTTTTTTTAAGAGGAAGGAAGCAGCTAGGCATGAAGGCAGACAGACAGTTGAAGAGAGAGAGGAAAGAAGCATTTTTATTCATTTATTTACCTGTTCTTTTTTGGGTTTTCCATTCATACTCCCCATCTGGGACCCTAGGCCGTGAGCCCATGTCCTTGGGCTTTACCTCCAGAGCTGTAGACGTAACACAGGGGCCATCAGAGAGCTCCGTTGACTACGTCTTTTAACTGCAAGATCTACCTTGAAGCTAATGAAAGATGAGAGGAATCTGGGGGTTTGCTGTCACCAGGAAGACCCTGAATCAACCAAATCTTGAGCTAACCAACTTTTCAACTTCTGTTATTTGTATAATTAATGTCTTTTTGTTTAAACCAGTTGATTTTGAGTCTCCTATACAAGTAGTTTAAAACATCCTAAAAGCAGTGCACCCTTGTGGCTTAGGTGTTTTGGGTAGCTGAGGATGCTAAGGTACAGACCATGGAGAGCCCAGGGCCTGGGTTTGAGACCTGGGCCTGGGGGAAAACCAGAAAAAGCTGTGCATGTATGTCTGTATGTCTTTATGTGTGTATGTGTCCTAAAAGATAAAGAAACATTTAAAAATAATTTTTTGAAAGATACTGGTAGTAAGGGATGGGATTCATCTACACTTAATGTTCGGTTTGCTATTAAACTAGCTTGTCCTGTACTTTCCAGAATGATATCACTAGCCACATATGACTCGGGCACTTGAAACACACCTAGTCTGAACAGAGAGTTCTCCAAGTATAAAATAAATAGCATCTTTTAAAGACTTAGAATGAAAATAACCAAAAATATTCCTAATAATTATGATGATTACATGTTGAAATGACAATATTTAGAACAAATCAGATTAAATAAAATAAAATTAAAAGTAATTTTACCTTTTTTTCTTTTTACTAGTTTTTTAATGTGACCACTAGAAAATTTTAAATTACTTCTGTGTTTCCTATAGTATTTCTACTGGACAGTACTGATTTAGGCAGAATCCAAGAATTGTTATATCGTTTGCCAGTTGAGGAAAGGCATAAAATTCCTTAAAATGCTTTTCTACTTCACCTTTTCAAATACTGTTTAGAAAGCAAGAATCAAATATAAACTGAAAATTTTAAGAATTATCTGAAATTAGAAATGTGGATATTTGTTTTTTACAGAATCCTTAAAAGTTCCAGAGACTTAGGGTTGATTATATTAGAATCTAGTTTACGTAAATTCATGATTTGGCTTTGAGACATGCAAACATAATCTTCATATAGTCCTCCTGTTTCTGAAATACTGAATAATATACAAGGACAAAAGTATATTATACTATTTCAATTCCCTGTATCAGACATATAAGTTCCTTGAGCTTTATAATCCTAGATTTTGAGTTCTGTGATAGGGTGTATTTCTAACATCAGGAAAAAGTAAAATAAAATTTGATTTTTAAAATGTAATTATCATTTGAAAAATAGGAATAGATATAACCTATACAAACTGTCCTCATTTTCTAGAGAGGACTATGAGAAAGAGAGTAAACCCTTCCCTTTCTCTCATGCTGAATAACTAAAAGATGAACACCATGTGAAAGTATTGTTTTATTTCAGGGTTGCTTGCCAATATGCCAATTTTTTAATTTAGAAATAAATAATTAAATGTATAGAGAGATTTTTCAAGCACACATTTTGGCTGAATACCTGAGAAGGTAAATTTTCATACTTCAATGTTTTCATGAAAACTTTGCATTAATTATAAAGGAAATAATTTTATGGATTTGAATTAATTTTATACAACTTCCTAGGCAAAAAATATGTTATGCTGACTTCTACCAATATATACATACTCATTAAAATTGTATAATTATAGCAATATTCATATGCCCATTATAAGTATATGGCTGATAATTATTCATCACTTAACATGCTGCATACTGTACACTTGACATAGATGAACTCCTTAGCAGGTGCAATTTCTCAGAATATTTTAATAAAAATAAAATTTTTAATATTACAGCGTATTTTCAAAAGTTGAAAGCAATATCCTGTTTGGAGAGAAAAGGTCATTTTGCAAGGTTAACCTAAAATCTTCAATCTAACATCTGGAAAAGTTCCATGTAAAAATCAATAGAAAAAGAAAAATATTTTGGGTCACTAGGAACAATAAGAACATAATAAAGTACTTGGATGTTTTTCCCGGAGCAAAAAATGTGTAACCCTTCAAGAGTAGAAAAAAGACTCCACATGCTCAATTAGAAGATGAAACACAATTGTCATCTGTCATATGTCTCCTTTTCCCCCAAAGAATCTAGTTTAAGATTAAGATTTAATGTCAGACCCAGGAGACAACATACTGCATCTATTTATTATTGAACCTGGATGTTAAAAGAACTTCCATGCTGAAGAATTATTTCAGAATAGCGTCAGTATAGTTTATCATCACTTTTTTCATCGTCAAATGCTGAGATGTCAACTGTAAACATGTAATTTTAAGTTTGTAAAACTCAAAACATAATCCATTTGGGCTGATCGATACTGGGTTTTCATTAAGTTTTTAGGCATGTGTCATATTTCTTTGTTTTGTGGAAGGACTTTTGATTCAACATGGATGTAATGACTAGAGAGTACCGGGCAAGCCCTAGCTCCTGGAGAGACCGTAATAACGAATAAATATGACTTTAGTTCTCAGGAAGAACTGCTAACTTGTCTCGACTAAAAGTGAAAGAAATCTAGAAAAAGCTATGTTGAAATACAAATGTTAGTTTTCATTTTTAAGGATAATGTAAGCTGAAAAGGGGCCAGACACACCTATGGTTAATAGAACATAAATGTAAGTGGGCCAAGTGCTTATGGCACAGCTTCCTTTATGAGCTTGCTCCTCTCCACCCAAAATTCATGCTCGCTAAGAGGTTAAGGCCAATGAAATGAGCTAGGAATGGAGAAAAAGTACAATGAGTATTTTTAAGTTTCACAAGGACAGAGTGGAGACATTCACATGCCATCACATTTCTTCCTTAGGTTATTCTCTACATTTTCTTTATATAATGAGTATATTCAGGTTTACACCAAACATGAAGCATCTCCAAAGAAAAACATTTCAAAGAGTAAAGAAGAGACGATTTATTTCTGGAACTGTGCTCCCAGGAGAACATATCACCACTAGGGAGCAGCAAAGGTTGTATCAACTCAGACTTTCAAAGTCACAGAGAGCCCCATACATAGGCATGATGCTTTCTAGTTCATGAAGTGCTCTTATCACTGCAACTCAGAAGAACCTTCTATTATTACCCCCACTTTTCAGATACAGAGAATGAAGACCTGTAGAAGCTCGAGGTCACAGTGCTGAGAAGTTGTACAGTTGAAATGATTTATTCCCGCCTTGAAGTGTGTGCTCTTGCCAATAGGTATGCAGAGGACTATTGATGAAAGACACCCTCTTACAAACATAAATTTTGGCTTAAAAGGAGCAACCACTGAATTTTTAAATTCTAATGTGTACCACTGATTTTATATCAGGTTTTTTGTTGTTGAGTAAGAGGAGTGGTGTTACACTCCACATTAATTTTAAGTTGCATTTCAATTCCAGAAGATTAAAATATAAATGAAGAAAGGATATTGTAAACTTAAGGAAATAGTGTATATAAATCATGCAAGTTTTTTTATTTTGTGTGTATTATTATTTCACGCTTGTGTGTATGTATGTGTGTATATTGATTATCTTTTTTGTTTATTAAGTTTTGGTTATACTCCTCTGCCACTCTTGGTTTTACATGGCCTATGTGCCAGCTGCCAGCTAATATAGAAAATGGTGCAAAGAGTCTTTTCTTATTTTTGGTCTTGTCTTTCCATTTTTTCCTCTTCTTGTGCATATTGAAGTGTGTTTATTCTCTATCTTATCTGGATTAGAATTTCTCACTTAAAATTTCCCAGTGCTATTTATCAGATGATTCTTGATTTATTAGCAAAGTTAGGGAAGGATTCTATGATTCCCTTCCCTCCTCAAAAGCCTTTATTCCTTTAAAAAAGGCAATTCCAATTTCAAATCAGGAAGTTGTGGTTGCTGTTAAAAGAGAAGATATTTTGATGGACGTGGATTTGTGACACCCACCAATAACACTATGGAGATAGACACAGTCTCCAGCCTTACATTGTGTCTTTATGAAGGGACTCCTCTTTCTTGCTTACATTTATTTCCATCGGCCAGTGATGATCAGACAATTTTTAGCATGTGGGAAATATGATTGCTTTGGCACTAGGGTTTTTAAAGGACTGAGAAACCATGGACTAATATTTAAAAGAAGAAATTAGATGAGATCATTTGCAGATCGATTCACTCAACAAAAAAAATGTATAGACTATCCACACTCCATCTTGCTTTAGATTGTCACTGGGAACATTAAGATAAGAAATTAGTTTTCAGACAAAAACACTGTCCAATGACATATGATCAAATCAAGTCTGATGTCAACATGCAAAATGGGTGTCAGTAACTTGGCAGAAAGTCCTTGTTCCCACTTTCTTTATGTAAAGAAGTAGTAGTTAAACGCTTTTAACAAATACTGCACTATCAATTCTCTTGATGGCACACAGGAAGTCATTGGGCAGAAAAACATGGAAATCGATAGACTGGAATTGTGGTAGTCAGCCTCCAAAATAGTCTCTCGTGATGCCCACCTTCTGGTCTTCTCACCTTGTATGATCCTACCTGACCTTGAGCAAGGATGTTATGGGTACCTGATATTATGTGGTAAAAGTGTTGCAACAGCTTCTGTCTTGGACTCTCACTTTTCCTCTCCCTTGAACTCTCACTTTTCCTCTCCCTTGAATCACTAGCTCGGAAGAGGAAGTCAGCTGCCATGTTGTAAGCAGTCCTGTGGAGAAATGCACGCGGTGATGAGTTGAGGTGGGTTCTCCTCCAGTTACAACAGGCCTTCAAATGAACGCACACTCAGTTGACAGTTTGACTACAACTTTATGCGAGATTCTGAACCACTCGGGCAATCCCTGTTAGATATCATGAGAAAATAAGCATTTGCTGTTTTAAGCAGTTAAATTTGAAAATAATTTGTTAAACTCTGCTGAAATAAATTTCTAGGTTCAAGATGGGGTCACTCTTGCCTGGAGTGTTATGTCAGCAAATCAAAACTAGATAACTTTTATGTCCCTATAAAGTCTCTGCTTGATCAGAAAGGTGGAATGTCCTGTTAACTAGTCCTCAAATGCTGAACCAACTCTGGGCCTTCCACCCCAAACAAGGTCGACTATGTGGCCCCAGTCAGTGTTTGTTGTTTTTTTTAAGGAAGGTGCAGGCAGGAATGAAGGTGAGTAGGCAGGCAAGTAGGAGGAGAGAGGAGGAAGAAGCATTTTATTTATTTTTGTTTAGTTGTTCGTCCTGCGTGTTCCCCCCGGACTCAGGATGCAAACCCGGGTCTCTGAGATTCACGTGCGCTGCTCTCCTTTGGAAGCAACTGACCTAATTGCTACTCCATCAGGGTGCACCTGTTCTTTATTCTTTATCTTATAAAAGCTTTGTGTCTTCTGTCCCATTTGGCACTTCTCCAGAAGGAGGCTGTTTGCTTCATGAAGTGTTTAAGAAACTCTGTTATAGCACCTAGCTTGTCTTTTTAAATCAGTCTGAAAAATAGCTTTTGGTGACAAGGAAGGGGGGTCTGAAGCTGACTGCTGACAGTTTACTGCACAGTGAGAGGCACGGGCAAGGCTCCCGCTGAGCCCTTTGAGGTCACCAGTCCTCCTGTGGTCACCAAGGCCTGTGAATTACTTATTCTGGGAACTGAGCTCTGCTCCCTGGCCTCAGCTCTCTGATCCAAACATTATTTATCTATAGTTTAGGGAGCTTCAGGGGTCCTTGTAAGGTTCTGGGTTTTTGGTTTTTTTTAAAAAAGTTTCCAAAAATGTTCTGGGGGGCACAAGGAAGTTTCTGGGGGAGTTGTATAGAGATCTACAAAGGATGGCAGCCATTAAGGGCCTCACTATCCCTCAAGGTAAGTCCATAACATAAACTCGGGAACTTAAGACAATAAATTAAGATCCAAAATTCAAAGGGGTCCATTACACGGTGAAGGATAGAATGATGGTTGGTGACAAATGTAATGTATTTTATATACATAGATGTTCATTAATGTTGATACAGACCTTAAGCCTATAGGTTATAATGTAATGCTCCTTCAATAAATCATAATAAATTAAAAAAAAAAAAGTTTAGACTGTTTTGACCATTAAAATCAAAATTTAGGGGAAGTATTGATTCCCAACATTTTATCCTTCTTTCCAAGAATGCCTCCCAAAGTCTTTGCATCTTAGCCAATGGCATCTATAACCAACCACCTGTTTAGGTCAAACTCCTTGAAGTCACCTGGAACTTTTTTATTTCTCTCAGACCTCACATCCAGTCTGTCAAGACATCCTGTCAGTGCCCAGCAAACGACCTCTTTTTACCATCACCAGTTGGTCAAGTAATTGTCACCTCCCTCCTGGATGATTTCAGCCGTCTCCTCAGTGATTCCCCGTATCTGCCCTGTGACCTGTAGGCTGCTCTCAGCAGAGTGGCAGAGAAGCCGTTTTATGGGCATAGGCAGTCACGACTCAGCTGCTCTCACACTGCCAGTGGCTTCCTCTCTGACCGTGAGTGGAAAACCTACAATTGCCTGCAGAGCTGATGTGCTTTGGCACTGTACTTTCCGATCCTCTTCTGTTCGCCCTATATTCCATAAACTCGGGAACTTAAGACAATAAATTAATTCCTGTTCGCCCTATATTCCATAAACTCGGGAACTTAAGACAATAAATTAATTCCTATATTCCACTGCAGTCACAGTGGAATCTGTGGCTCCTTCAGCATTCAGGGCATGCACCCACCTCTGAGGCTCAGTGCCTCCCCAGCTCACAACTTGCCTCCTTATCAGCTTTCAGAGAGGCCATTCCTGACTGCACTTTTTATTCTTTCCATATATAGGAAAGAAATAGAATACAGGTTAGAGGATCAAAAGTAATGTGTTTCAGTGATCCAGGCAGGACTCACTCAGAAGAAGGTATTTAAGGAAGACTTGAGGGAGAAGAGGGGCTAAGCTACTCAGGATTTTGCAAACCCCCTTCACACCCTCTTAATACTTTCTTCCCCTTCCTTGCACAATTTCCTCTCTCTAAAGCCTTATCATCTAATAATCTGTATTCTATGCATTTTATACATCAAAGAGGAGGTGATGATATGAGCTTACATGTCTTTCATAATGAAATAATGCAATAAAATGAGCCCCTGAGAAGCCTCTGAGAGAAGCCTTTCTCATTTGAATGTGTGTAGGATGTTGCTTGACAAAACTGTTGTCTCTTTAAGAAGGAATAGACTTGGCACATCCTGGTGGAGTTGTGGTTAGGTCAGTTACCTCTGGAGGAGTGCAGTTCACATACATGCCAAGGACCTGGGTTTGGGTCCCAGGTATGTGTGTGTTGGGGACGGTGGGATGGGGGGGTTGATGAGGAAGACCAATGTGGACAACTAAATAAAAAATGCTTCTTTCTCCTCTCTTCCTGCTCACCTTCATTCCTCCCTGCACCTTTCCCAAAGAAAGGAAGGAAGGAAGGAAGGAAGAAAGAAAACAAGAATTGAATGACAAAACCCAAGCACCAAAAATACTTTAGGAGACCTGCTGTATTTGATATAGAATCCTATTGGATTTGGAATAGGAAATCGGTCAATAAAAACATCTAATAGGAGTTACGAATATTTCAGAGTAATCAAGAGTGGATCTCTCTTTCTCTCTCCCTCTCTCTCACCAGTCTCTGTTTTTGTCAGATGAAACAGAAAGTCAAATGTTTTTCTTATATAAACAGACCAAAGAAGAATGAATCTCTAGATAGTTGGGGGGAGTACATTTTTTTTTTTTTTTTACGTCACTAAAAGCCCATGGCAAAAGAAGTCTGCTGGTGTTTTCCAACTCTTGGAGCTGGTCTGAGGCCAGGGAATCCCTGGATAAACCGAGTAAGTCAAAGTAGTTAAATTTAAGCCAAGAGTAAGTCAGCATCAGATAAAGTTCCAATTTATAATGCCTGGTGGTTAGAGCAAAATCAATTGTTCTATGTAAGAGCCCTATCTATTAATATTTTGATGAATTGATTATTAAAACCAAATCATTCTGTGATATTTTATGATCAACATTTTTCCTGTCTTTCATCAGTTAAAAGAAACCCTTGGTTGTAGTCAGTTCCAGCTTTGACCTGTTTCTGTAACCCCTATAGCTCGATAAAAAAGGCTGCCAACCAGTGAAATGTGGGGTGTACAAGTGGGATAGTTTGAGGTAGATGGACTTGTGCTGCATCTTCCAGATTCTTATAAATCTTTAGAAGTCCCCTCTTGTGACTAATGAGACAGCATGACTTTGCAAGATGAGCTTGATCCTTTGGTGATCAGAGCTGAGGCCTAGGCCTCACAGTGCAGTAGCTCACATGCTGAGCTAATTGGTCACACCCACAGTCACCTACCAAATGATGATTTCAGGTACACCAAAGATAAAGTCTTTAGGTAAGCTGGTGGCAAGCACAACATTTGGCTTATTTCTAAAATTTAAAACTAAAAGAAAATTCAAGAGAAAAATGCATCTGACTTCCAGGCATGAAGTTGACAATACCAAGTTCCTAAAGGCCTGTTTTACATTTCTTTTGAATCCTTAATCCCTTTTTCAATAAGCACGAAACTCTGCAGTCCATCTGCAAATCACTGCTATCCTCTACATATTCCTAGTAACCAAAACTTATTTATGTTTTATTCTCTGTTGTCAAATAGAAGATATGATAATCTTGTTTGCTTTTACAAACTGCAACTGTTCTTCCTGAAATACCTGCTGTGCCCTTTCTTTCCCTTCCTCTCATGCTGTTCTGTCTCCAACCACTTTCAAATGTCCTTTGAGCTGAACTTCTACACATTTTTGCAGGTGTTAGTATATAATTTCAAAATAGAAACATAATTTTTATGTGTGTAGATAGCATAGATCAATCTTTTATTTCCCAGTAAGTTTGTAAAATCAATGCAAACAAGAATATATATAATATGTATATGCATATATACATATGCATATATAATAGACACATAAATAAAAAGGAAATTAGGTTGCTAAATTATATGCAAATCTAGATAATATCCTCCATGGCAATAAGCCATAACCTTTAGGATTAGCTGTTCTTGAGGACAGAAATCATTTGCAGTTGATAAGTTTCTACAAGTTAAACATTTAACTTCAGAGACTTTAGACCCTTATCAGTAGTAAATCACAAGTCAAAGAGAGTTAGAATGTCCAGTCTGAGGGTTCTCAAGTGAACTTAGTGACATGGTATTAACTGATGACTAAATCATGCTTCCTAAAATTTCTGGCAATTCTTTTCAAGGCTTCCTTTCCATTGAGACTTGTTCTTTTATCTGTGTATTTTAAATTGCTTTTTTTGAAATGATATTAGTTTACAACCTGCTGTAAGTTTCAGGTGTGCGTCCATATAGAGCAGCGTCTGTTGTTTACATGTATAGCCTTGTATGTTCACCACTTCTGGTAATTTTTCTTAATACAAATTATACAAATGTGAACTTAGGGTACAAAATAGTAAAGGATAAAATGATGGCATTTGGGGCAAGTTTTTAAAATGGTTACGTAGCTTCACACACCCTCTCCCTATCCAGAGGTCTTCCAAGCCCATTTTTCCCTAGAATATTTAGGAAATTTTGTTTAACTTACACCAGAGTAGTCTTCTTAATCCTTGCCTTTCACATTTTCTCTTTGTTCCCATCTCTTGTTGCTCTGTTTTGGGGCTGATAACTGCTCTTTTTGATGCTAGCCATGCCTACGTATTCTGGAAAATAGACTTCCCATGTTTGAAGGCAGAGGAATGGATGAGTAGTTGTCCATACTGCCCTTTATTGCCTCATCCCTTCGTTCCATGCCCTGCTACACTTGGCTATACAGATGTATTTGACTCACCTGTTGTGTTGGGAAAGAAGAGGATTACAACATAGAGGGACAAATGTTAAACTGTGTGATAAGAGTCATCCTTCCCATTGCACAAGGAAACACTCCCAAGGGCTGGCACTTTGATGAAGGGTTTCTTTTGTGTACACAGCTCAGATTCTTTCCTTGATCTACTGCCCTCAATTTCACATTTCTCAGCAGTTGCTTTCTTATTCACACCTACAACTCCGTATTTCCTCACACCTACAACTCCTTATTTCCTCTTTGGAAACCCACTGCTTCCTGACTTGTGGAGAGCTGCCTTCTCTGTCCTCACATGGCTTTTCTTTTGTGTATGCCGGAAACAAAAGATTTCAGTCTCTTCTTTACTTATATGACCACCAATCCTGTCTACCTGTCTATCATCTATCTATCATCTATTCATCATCTATAAATCTGTCATCTATCATCTGTTTATCATCTAGCATCTATCTTCTCTGTCATTTTTCTAGCATATATTTATCATCTATCATCTATCTGCTATTGTGAGAGAAGCCCAGAATTCAGGTTCCCATGTCCGGCATGTAGATTAGCACACAAGGCACAGCAGACAAAGGTTGAGCGGGAAATTTATTTAAGGCAGCAAGAGCGGTAGTACACTTCTAGAGACCGTGAGGAGTGAGATGAGTTCGAGTGAACATCAGTGTCGGTATTACCCAATCAGTGTGTACTTGAGGTAAGTCTTTCTGGTAATTCCTCCATCCCCATCCCAAAAGCTCCTAATTACCTAACAATTGAGCCGGATTGGCAATGTTTCCCTTTTTGGGGTTTATTTCTGACCCTTGGACCACTGCAAGAAGGTAATGGTTGTTTTTCTAACTTGGTGATTGTTGATGCCACCATTTACAGGGCTATCTTGTTATCCCTTTTTTTTGGTCCAGACTTGTCTTTTGTCCAGACTTTTGTCCCATCCCTCTAGGCTGTCCCACCTAAAATTATCTATCTGTCTATCTATCTATCTATCTATCTATCTATCTATCTATCTATCTATCTATCTACTATCCATCATCTTTCTAGCCCCTATTTTAAAATTATTTTAGTGAGTAAACCTGTCATCTTTCCAATTTTAATACTTACATGTGGGATATATAAATAATTCCAAGTGAAGTAGGCATTCCCAAATGTTAGGTTGTCTTACCAGTTTACTTACACTAATCTAACATATTATGACAAAGTCTAGTCACTATCCAGTCATTTCTCTTGGAGGTACTCAAAGCTGAAAAGTATTCCATAACATATGCTCTTTTATTACTAGTTGTCTTGGCATATATCTAAATTAAATAAAGAAAACAAACCAAAGATGCCTGATTTAGATTTTCATTACAGTATCAAAATCAAAATAAATTAAGTTTGCTGAGAAACATCAGTCACTGTGCTTAGGTCTTTCATATGCGTCGTCTTGTTTACTGTTGCAACCCTATAAAATAGCTTGTATTATTATTCTAATCTTTATAGATGAGAAAATTGCTTTTTGGAGAGAGATTAAGTAACTTGACCTAAGGTCACATACTTAATAAGTAGCTGAGCCAGTCAGGAATTGACCCAAGTTTGATTGATTCTGAAACCATCTTCATAACCTCTATAAAGAATTGTGTCCAAGAACAGGAGAATGCTCAAGTGTGTTGTAACTTCAATACAATATAATATTATGCAACCATTGAAAATTATGTACTCAAATGATTTTTATAGACTTTGGAAAATGTTTGTTTTAATAGTAAACATAAGAATAAAATAGGCACTGATAGGATATACACATTATGATCTTGGCTATTCAGAAAAATAAATATGCATGAATAACTATAAGAAAGAAAGGGAAGTAGTATATACAGTAGTGTCCTCTTATCCATAGAGAACATGTTCAAGACTGCAAGGGATACTTGAAACTGACTAGTACCCTATACATACTATGCTTTTTTCTATATAAGACATATCTGTGTTAAAATTTAATCTATAAATTAGGCAAATAAGAGATTAACAACTCTAATACTGACATAGAAAAATTATAACAATATACTGTTATAAAAGTTTTATGAATATTCTTCTCTTGTTTTCTTATTATATTTTAGAAATGTTTTCCTACTGTTGTTGACCATGGGTAACTGAAACCATACAAAGTGATCCTGTGGGTAAGAGGAGACCACTAGACAAGCATTAATATTTATCTCTAAATGTAGTGAGACTATGGATGATTTTTGCCTTCATTATACATTTCTGTAATACACAGGTATTATTTTTACAATCAGGAAAAAGGTAATACAGATCTTTAATACTGATAATATGAGAAGAAATATAAAGACCTCGTTTCTATGATTAAAGGAATATCAGCATTTAATAGCTGCTTTATCCATGAAAGGTGCAAATCGTTCTATTTGAGATGTTTCTGACGTGTGTGACTGTCAGGTGTTCAGACACAATGTAATGTTCTCCTGCTCGCTGTGTTCTCTTTCTTTCCGCCTTAGTTGGAGGTAAAGCAGACAGTGTGCGTTTTGTTGTTGGGAAGTTGGCATTTGAATGAGACTGCTGCTTTTCTCAGTTTAGGGAAGATAAAGGGAGTTATCAAGTAATGTTTTCTCCTCACCTAAGGATGTTGGTCCCACTCCAACAATTGGAATTGATTGAACTCCAGGGCTTGCAAATTTAAACACCTAGCACTGGAGATCTGCTCACTCTGAAATTTACGAATCAATGGATAAACTCAAAGCAAAACCCATTACAGAGCACCTTAATGTTGATCTGTTTGGCAAGATAAGCACTTGTAAACAAGAATTTTCAGCTGTAAGCTTCAATAATAACACTCTGCGATCTGTGTTGGATGTTAACATTTTGCATAGAACTATAAAGATAGCATAAACCTAAAGGAGAAAATTGCTTCTTTTTTTTTTAGGTTAGGTCTTCTGCTACATATTCTAAATTAAATTGTGTTTCATTCATCTAGACTAGAATCAGTTCTCTTTTCTTTTGATAACATTTTTAGTATTGTCAATGAAATGCAGCATCACATGAAACCAGCGTGCCGCTGGTATTTGATTAATTCGTATTGCTCCATAGACGCCTACAAACCATTAAAACGAGGTAATATAAATGGTATTAAATAGCCTCATATCTGATGAACATAATGATAATGAGCTAATTAGTTTTCTATTTAGCTCTGAAGTTGTCCAATCTAAATTTTGACTTTAAGTTTGGACTTCAGTGCTCTGCTTACTGCGATTAACCAAATGAGAGGAAAACTTTTAAAAAGGCCAAATTTACATAGAATCAGTACTTGGGCATAACCATTTTGCAAAAACGTTATTAATTCCAGTCACTAGACCTAAGGGTTTTAATATCTAGACCAGTGCTTTATAGATTGTCTTCATCTGATGGGCCAGGTTCCCATACCCCGTTCACCAAATTGTTACAGATCAATGTTTTTGTAAAAGACAGTAAAACTGAAGTTTTTGAAAACTGGAGAATTGAAATTTAAGACATGCACAAAAGAAATACATTCTGTGTTATTTGTCACAACAGACAAAATTATTGTCAAATTTTCCTAAAAGTTTTAAATCCTTCCCCTCGATTTCGGTACCTGTCTTGTCAAGAAACAGTAACAGAGTTCTCAGCAGCACACCGGCCACCTTTAGAGTGCTGTGGGCCCCTCTTCTCATCTCCAGGGACCCAGCTTCTGTGTGACTTGGGCTGGGTGTCTATTTAGGCACAAAAATGAGGCTGACTTTGTTTTCCTCCCCTCCACCTCCATTAAGAAGGCCTGCAGGCTTTAATTATAGCTGTGAGGCACCTAGATGTATCACCTGTGGAATCCTGATGTGACTTACGTATTTAAAGGCATGGAGACGTGTTCTTTGGGCATTATTTCACGTGGCCACCCCGCAACCAGTAAGTGGGCCAGTGTCAGGGGAATCCCATGAAGAGCATCTCCAGCTCAATAGGGGAAATACTCCTCATTGTTTTACATCTATACGAATGAGACGGTTAATAACTCCTCTAGTGGGTATGACATTCCTGGTCACACAATGCAGTTTAAAAAAACTGTTAGAACCTAATGTATTTACAGACACCGAGTGCCTTGCTGTGGGTGATGCAAGCAGCTTAATCTAATTCAATTCATTTTCACCCAGTTCCAAACTGAATTTTCAGGTCAGTTCAGAGTTTAGAATTCTTCCAGCATTTCAAAGTAGCTTCTCCCCACCTCACTGGTAGATTCTCACACCCCAAAGAACAGGTGCAACTCACACAGCCAAAGTATGCGGGGGAGCAGCATCCTCTTGCTTGATTTTTTCTACTAGAGGTGGGCAGCATTGTCTGTTGTGCTGTTCTTGGCATAGTTGGCACGGTAGTGGCTTCCAGAGATGGGGACTGGGATTCCTCCAACAGCTGCTGTTTGTCTGCATTGTCCCCTGAGCTGCAGATCTAGATGGAGCTGCACCCCTTCCCCATGCCGAGACCTCACACATCCCTTTGTGGGGCAGGAGCTTCTCTTGGCTGGCGCCTAGATTTCCTCTCTTGGTAAACCTTGCCCTCACCCAGGGGGCTTTAGGAAGTTTCAGTAGCATGTCTTCAGACTCTGGAGTATGGGTTTGACCTTTCAGCTCTTTTTCTGCATATGAACTCTACCTTTGCACAGGCTAAGAAGGAGCAAACCCATCCAGTGGGGCTGTAGCTACCAGGAGTCCCTTGGTTTGGGTTGAGCTTGAGACTGGGGAGCAGCTGAGGATGGGGAAGAAGGGAATTCTGTTACCTTGATAACCTGGGCCTCTTACAGCTATTTTCCCAAAGTAAGGGCATGGTTTTCATTGGATCATTCAGCCAAGAAACTTAGATGCATTCATGAAAACCACATTTAATGAAACTAATCTATGGTATTTAGAAATCAGGCCAGTGGTTCCTTTGTAGGTAGTAGAGTCTTGGAGGACACTGGGATGAGGGATGTTCCTGAAGTGCTGATAATATTGTTTTTTGATCAGTATATTGATTATACAATTGTGTTCATCTTTTGAAATTTTGAATTTAGTCTTTTTGTTGAGCTGGACACTTATGATTTGTTCATTTTTCTTTACAATGATGTTATATTTTAATACAATTGTTTTTTTTTTTTAAATGACACTTCTTTTAGTCTACATGTGTGAAGAACATTGACTGGTGACAGAAAGTCATGACTCTGAAAGTTACATTTGTGTTCTGAGTATTTAATGTTACTGAGCAATCTGGAAAATGTCTGCCATTTATCAGCTGTTTTGGGTCGCTTACTCTGAATTTAATACTGGACACTTCTTCATCTGGGGTAGGGACAAACTTGAGACTATCCGCTTATACCTTTTGAAATCCTTATTTTGTCTTTTCAAAACTTTGATCTTGGCATTTGTCAAGTGATGTATTCTAGAACCACGGTTTTTCACATGTCGCCCAGGGATCCCTAAGACTCTTTTAACGGAATGTATAAGGGCACAGTGATGTTCATAAAAATAGTAAGATGTTATTTTCTTTTTCGTTCTCATTCTCTCCAGTGACTTCCTGATGTGCCAGGGCATCATCGCTCTGATGGCTAATGGAGCATGTGTTTATGTGTTTATGTATCCTCTTAAGTATTTACTGTCATCCCATGTTAATTTGAAATATGATAAATGCTGTTAGATACAGCCACCATAAAGTGTAGTTGTTCAGCATCTTCAATAATTAAGAATGTAAAAGGGTTCTGAGACCAAAAAGTTTGAAAATGGACACTCCCGAAGAATAATGCGGTTAATTGAGTTTGCAGTGAAATACAGAGACAATCTGACCATGAACACCTCAGGAGATTTTCTTTTTTATTACCCGATGTCCAATACACCCTGGTTGTTGACCAATGTCCTGGTGAAGAAGCAGATTCTCCTTTAGCGCTTCCAGAACAAATGCAGCCTTGCCAATACCTTGATTTGAGGCCTTCTGACCTCCAGAGCGATAAGATAACAAATTTGTGTTGTTTGAAGCCACTAAGCTTGTGGTAATTTGTTACAGCTGCAATGGGAAACTAATATAGACGTATTTCCCAGGAAGCTAGAAATTATTGAGTATCTGTGATGTACCAGGCCCCGAGCAAGAAAAACCAGGATTCCAGTTCAGGCTTGCCTGAATCAGAGTCCAGGTGATTTTTTCCACCCAAAATAAAATGTTACACTCTCGTAAGATTGGTGCTGGAAGCTTGAATTTATCTAGGGACAATTTTAGAAGTCCGGTGCGTGATCCATGTTGCCACAAGTCATTAACATGCTTACGGTTCTGGTGCCACATACATCTATCTGTACATTCACTTGGCTGCTAATGATCTGGTGCATTGTATGGCACCACTGGGAACTCTGTGGCCGCTCAGTGCATTCCGCTTAGGAGCTCTTTCCCCCCACGTTACTCCACTTTTTCCTCACTAGCAATTAACTCTCGAATTAACAGCAGTATGTCCATTGGCATCTGAAGGTGCAGCATGTGAGTTGTTGAGTGTCCTGCTCGGTCTCATGAGAAGGAAATTCTAAAGTGAATTCCCATTCAATATGTGGAAGATAAGAATTTTTGTTTTAAGTTTTTGCTATTCACAGACTGAATTTTTAAAAAATATTTTATTACGGTAACTTTGTTTTATAAATTAAAATAAACTCACGTGTGCAGATTCCCCATACGCACAGGTTCCCCATTCCTCAGATATATGTCAACACACCCTGCCCTCCACCACATCACCAAGTGTTCTTCTTCACCATTGTCCAGTGAGCTCCGCCACCACTTGACCCCGCTCCCTGTCCCATGTCCTACTGGTCACCTCAGTTCTGTTACAAGGGTCCAAGGGTTGATTTTCTTTTGTCTCTTCCTTTGTTTTGTCTACTCACATTCCACCTATGAATGAGGTCATCTGGTATTTCAAATTTTTTTCTTTTAATTTCACAGTGAAACATGTTGGTTCTTCTAGTCTACAGCTTAATGTTTACTTTGTGTATCGATATTCACCCCAAGTTTGTCTGTAGGGGTATTTTAAAGACAAGGTTGGCTTTAAAGCAAATCATTTAAAAAGGATGGAGCTTTGGGAAGTAGTTTAAGTATAAATAAGGTAAAAAAAAAATAGCTCAAAATCGCCAAATATTCAAAAATATGATTAAAGTGCCTCAGAAATGTCTACTTGGGAAAGCCACATGGATGGGTCTATGCCTTATACTGGTGATTGCAGAGGGTGTCTTTCCATTTTCATTTTGCTTTAACCCCTATTCCATTCCAAACTGTTCCAAGCGCACATGTTACACCAGGAGTCAAGATCACCAGTCTTGAAACACCACATCTCTGTTAGTCTTTGCATTTGGTACAACAGCCTTTGTAAAATTCCTAGACTCAGTGAACTGTGCAAAGGACCAAAAAAATTCCTATGTGTCTTTTGTCAAAGGTCTATTGAGGAAGAGAAGAAATTCCTTGTACCCCTTTAGGTTCTTCTTGGGCTGACTGAGCAATCAAATTAACATCTAGACAGATTAGTAGGGGAAAAAAACAAATTTAATTGCATATGTGTGGGAAATCTGCATGAACATGTGGGTTCCAAGGTCAGTAGGAGAAATGGGACTATATATCCTGTGCTAAGAGACTGGTTCAGAGCCCGATGCTTTGCTGAGAGAGGAGAGGGACTCACATGATAAAGAGACAGTGACTCATATGACAGAAACCAGATCATTTGCTCTGCCAGATTTCTCTGATAGAAAGGTTATTTCTGTTAAAAATCCTAATTCTGAGTAGCACCCCTCATTTTTATTCTTCTAGGCAGTTAAAAGGATGGTGAAATTTCTCATGAGCCTACAGGGCTTCAGTTGACTTCAGCTTGAAATAATCTGTGTGCCTGAGTGAAACATCTGTCCAGAACTTGTTGGGGAGGCCTCTCCACCATTTCTAACTGGAAGAAGTTCCTCCAGAACATTTCACTCTAGTGGAAAAGAAGAAAGGGAGTGGGTGGATGTTATTTCCCCCTTAAGACCTAGAGCAAGCATTCTACCCTAAGCCAGGCCTTCTGCAAAATAGAAAGTGGATTCTGGGCAGTGAGAGGGGGCATTTGAATGAGTTAATTAGTAGGTAGAAAGCAGAGCCTTACTCTCTTTCTAGAGAAGCATTTGCCAGGAATCATCTGAGCGAGACCATTCGAGAAGGACAAGACCTGGAAGAAACCAAATCCAGCGGGACAGCATAGCCAGAAAAGCATGAGGTTTTGTGTTCTTTCCTTACTCTAACTCTGAAAGTTCTTCCCCGACACCATGACTCAACAAAGGTCCTCAGAAATAACATTGTGTCTTTGTAAGTATGACAGGCAGTGAGGTCTGGAAACTTGATCCGATCCCAGAGGCCAAGAGTGAATATTGTCCCACAGATGGTTAATTCCATGGTCTTGTTTGACACCCTCCTCGCAGGCATATCTAGGGTCGACCAGCTGTACCAAAGCAGAGTTGCACCAGAATCAGATGCTCTTCCCTACCAGCCTTCCATATTGCCTGTGCTGCTTCATGCCTCCAGCATAACATTTAAATCGTGGGAGGCACAGGACCCTGCTGATTTGCATTGTGATGAGATGGAGCTGATCACTGCGTCTGAACACTCTGGGATGCTCTGCGGCAGTGCGGCTACAAGCATGAATCAATTAAGCGGCTATTAGGTTCAGACTCTCAGGCAATAGCATAACCAGCTTCATGCTGACTTTATCCTAGATGAAATCCCCAAAGAGAGTCAGACCTTATCTAAACTTACATTTTTTTTGTACTAGAATGAATATGGATCGATAATAAATTTTACTCCAATACCACATTAGTTTCAGAAGACTTTCCTCCTTTCTCTCTTCTCTATCAAAGAATCAAATTATAATCATAAAAAAAGACTTTTCTACTTACAAGCTCTGTGAAAAGAGCAATGCTTTCCTCTTTGATATTCATATTTTAGCTCATTTTAAAATAAGGTGTGATTTTATACAATGTAGAATTCAATTTGTTTCTCAAAACATGAGCTTACATCTGGATCCTTTAAAAATTAATCTCTTACACAATGGCTTGAGATCATATTTTATCAAGTGTAGCTTTTAAATGTAACTTTAAAATTGGGACATTTATTAAATATGCAAACAGGCATAGAAAATGAAATCATGTAACTGATTTATGTATCATTTACTGTGTTTTATTATAATCACTATGCCATTTATATTTGAATAGTTTCTGAAGAAATGATATGCTGCAGTTGTGATGACACAACTGTGGCCACTTTTATTTCCCCTGTCACTCTCCCTTGCTCTGAGAGGTAACATGAATTTGTTCCCATAGTTTGTGTATTTTTGCTATATCTGCAGAGTAGTCTTATTTTACTTACTTACATATCTTTCTCCACCTTGGTTTTTCTTTATTCACTTGATTCATTTACTTATTTATTTTCATTGGAAGGCAAGCAGGATAAGAGACAGGCAATCAGGCAGGAAGAAGCATTTTAATTTCTCTATTTGTTCATTTTTGTTTGTGTCATTGTATCCTCCCCGCCTACTTCCTCTGCCCTCCCCACCCCCAGCACAGGTTCAAGGTTGCAAATGCAGATCCTTGGATTTTACAAGGTCTACGTGCTGGTTTAGCAACTCTCCACCTTGATTTGTTAACCAATATTTCAGAGAGGACTTTGATCTGAGGAACCCTGGACTTGTATAAAACTAGGTAAATCTCAAGCCTTTAAATTAAGATGTAAAGTCTTCGAGTTCATAGCTTTTACAAAGTTCTCAAGTCCGTCTCTGACCTCAAAAGCTTTTTATTAATGTATAGTTTTCTCTCCCTCTAATCATGACTGATAGTTTATTTTCTTTATTTTGTTTTGTATGTTCTCTTGTTTGAGGAGCAGTACTTAAAAAATGATTATTCTAATGATATGCTTATTTTTTTTTTTTCCTTATAGATGCCTGTTTTGAAGGTCCTGAATGACTTATTAAAACGCAGATACCATATTAACCGCTAGAGGGCACTGGCACAACTAGAGAATGAAGGCAGCTTCCTTTTGGCGTCAAGAAATACAAATGTTACAGGAAGCTCTTGTAAGATCCTCACTTTTTTATTTATCTCTGTTTACATATTCTTCTATCGAGCTGCTAATACGTTCTAAAACTTTTCATGTTCAAGCTATTTTAATGTTATCAGTCTCATAAAATACATTTAAAGCAGGCTTAAAAGTGGCCTTAAATGAAGTACCCTGTAGCTAGCTTCTGGCTTCTTAGCTAGTCATTGTTGAATTTTAAAGACACCAATTGCTGGTCAACTAATTGTTATCTTTATTAGTAAAAATTAATAACATGAGCGTTTACATAGAAAAAAATCCGCTTCACTGAAGACTTTACTAGAAATGCTTAGTCATCTTTGATGCAACTGTTGAAGGCTTTCTCTTTGGGAACATTCCATATCTTTCTTTTGCCAATTAAGAAGGCTGCAAGGCTTTTGCGTCCTGAAGCCTGTGCTGCCAGAATTCTGACAGAAAGCAGTTATTTCACTAGAGACCCATCACCCACTCGCTTGTCTATGTGTCTAGGAGAGCTAAGGTAAGCAGGGATCTTAAGAGAACTGCTGGAGAGTTTTCTGTGTACTAACTGCTAAATGTCAATTAAGAGCCAAGAAAAGGCAACCCAAGCAAGTATTTTAACACCAGCACATTAAATAGTTCATATTTATAAAGCACTTTGCAATTTATGAGGAGAGTTTGCCAATGAGCTTGACAATAATTGCTTGATATAAGAAAATAATATATGGTTACTCCCATATTTATGGATTAGAAAACTAATGCTCTTACGGTGTTTCTGCAGTGGAATCTTTGTGACTTTGGTTGCCCCTTATGATTAAGTGGCAGAGCAAAAATTTCCCCAGAGATTTTCTGATTTCTAGGTAGCTAGGAGTCTTTTCTTACTTACCCATTTCTTTCCTTATATGTTTTGAATAATTTCTTTTTGAGGTTAAAAAAATCTATGACACGGATTCTTTTTAAAGAAATAATGTTGTCAAACTTGTTTTTTTAATTTTGTTTTAATTTCTACCCCCCTCCACTCCAAAACTTTAATCCTGGCTTAACTTTATTTTGATATAGTCTCAGAATTGTCTAGGGAGTGTGTAATTATTTGCTAATTCATTTACTCCATTAAAAAAAAAACAACAAAGAACCCCATCCCCTTGGAGCTTACATTATAGGTGGGAGAGGACCTATACTAATAAAAACAATAGATAAGTAAATTATAGTATATGTTAGAAGGTACACGTACTATAGAAAAGCAATACACAGAATTAAGAGTATGGAGAGTCAGGGGTGGGAGTTAAAGTTTTAAGTAGGTGGGCTTTCCTGAGAAGGAGATGAGGGAGCTGGTTCTGTGAATATCCAGAAGACAGATGGAATAGCTAAAAATATGAGATACTTTCAGACCAGAGATACATGAGTTGTTGAGGTTCACAGAAGAGACCAGGGTGGATGCTCTGGGCTATTATAAGGACTTTGGGTTTTCTGGGTGAATTACTTGGCCATAAGGAGAAGGGGCATGTTCAGAGCCACTATTTTATAGGAGCATTCTGGCTGCCATGTGGACAAGAGACTATGTGAGTTGGGGAAGGGGAAGTGTAAGACAGTAGTTGACAATCATAGCAATCCGGAGCAAAGGTGAGCGTTAGGACCAGGCCATGGTGTGGAGGGGTGAGAGGTGGTCAACTCCTGTATGTGCTCTCAAGGTGGATCCAATTCAGTTTCCTCATGACTGGATGTCTGAAGTGAGATAAAGAGAAGAGGTAAGGATGGCTTCCAAGTTTTTCACCCGAACAACTAGAAAGATCGAGTTGCTGTCAACTGAGACGGTGGATAAAGGCTACGGTGGAGTAGGTTGGTGGGTTGGAGGGAGCACATTGGCAGAGTAAGAGTTCAGATTTGAATGTATTAGGTTTAAAATACATTTAGACATCTGCATGGAGAAGTTGACTAGGCGATGAGCAATGGAATTAGGTGTTCCAGAGAGAAGTCTGGCGTGGACTAGGTATGAGAGTAATCAGTGTTACAGGCACATGGCTGGATACCATTGGGGAAGGAGGATCACAAGGACCTACTTCTGAGTACTCCAGAGTGAGGACAAGTCACAGAGGAAACAGAAAAAAGGAGTGAGTGGTAAGAGTTGAGGGTGATCAAGAGTCTAACGTCCTGGTAAAGAAAAAAAAGGTAGACAAGAGGCTGAAGCCACTTATGAGCCCAACCTTAGTCCCTACAATCCTCATGCATTTTCTCACTCAGGAGAAATACCAAGTGGCCTTGCGGTGTAGACCTTTCCTTAGAAGGAAACCAGAGGTAGAGGGAATTTATCTCATTCCTGCTGTTTATTCCCCCATCAGTTAAACATTTGCTTGATTTTAAAAAAGTTTAGTTTAAGCAATTAAATTTTACTAAGAATAAAATGCAGTAACTAGACACTTGTGAAAATAATTGGAGATTGGGAAATTGTTTTTACTATTAAGTTACATGAATTCTTGATATAGTTGAATTAACCCCTTATCAAATAGATGACTTGCAGCTGATTTCTCCTGTTCAATTTTGTCGATGATTTCTTATGCTGTAAAGAAGCTTTCTAGTTTGATATATAGGAGCATGTTTTTTATAGGCTAGTTCTTTGTGATGTTTAAATTATGGACCAGTTTTCTCTGTGACCCAAAATAATTCCTAGACAATTATAAAGATACTAGTTTAATATTAACTTCAGAACAACATAATTAGGAATTAGGAAGTTTATTTAGTTGGATACATAAACAATGTACTTCAATGAGTTTCTAAAAATGTTGAAGTTTTGCAGTGTCAGCAGCATTCTTTATTTCACTGGTGGAGAGAAAAGGTCAGGTGTTGTATAAACTAAATGTCTACCAGAGTTCTCAGTTCTTCTGACCTGTGGAGTCTAGTCAGCGGTGGGCCGGTGAGTGTTTAATGGCCAGCACTGATGGGCAAGTTGGGAAGGGAAGTGGGAGAGCCGTGTTTTGCACTGTTTGCCAGTTTATATGGTGTAAATATTCCCACCATGGGCAATTTCAAGCCACCAATAAGACTTACAAAATTCCCGCATATTTAACAATCATCTCTGTAACTGTGTGAGCCGTGTGAGCCAGTTCCAGCACACCACTGGGTCCAACAGAATGAATTAAGCCTCCCCACTTACTATATAAAAACACCAGGCCTTACTCTTCCACCCTCTCCCCTCCACCAAGTCTTTCTGGGAAGCCCTGAGTGCTTACATTCTCCTACTAGGGACATCTTGCTTCTTGTTTTTCAGAGTTAGTCTGCTTTTAACAAATCCCATGGCTGTAAGCCTACTGCTCTGTGGGTCTCAGCTCCTTTTCCTTCCAGAAGAGAGCTGAAGTAACAGCCTTGTTAACCTTGCTTCCATTCTCTCAACAAGTCCTGCCAACGCTGCCATGAAGATAGGTTCTGAACCATAGATAACACTGTCGTGTGCATTTCCATCTACCTGACTTATCGAACCTCGTAATTAGTGTCCCACTCATTCCCCCACAGCAACTAGAGCCATTAAAAAATGCAGTATAATGTCGACATGTGTCAAGCACCCAAAGAGAGGAATTATTTGAAAATTAGATTATTAAAACGCCAGCATTTAGTTCCAAAAGATGTATCAATATACCTCAGATGTAAAGAAAGCTGTTGAGTGAATCTGTGTCCCCTGGTTTTAATAAAATGCGTTTCATTTATCTCAGGTGGCAGAGGTGGAGTTTGAGTCCCCATCTTTGTGATGGAAAAATCTATGCTTGTCTGTCAGATAAGATGTTGTGTCATAGTAGTGACCTGAACAACACAAAGGAGCGGGTGTCTTAATGATGTGTTCTAGTGCTGGTCACTACAGATTCCAGGGTGACTTGGGTGGGTATGTTGCGGCTCTCTGGGATAAACCAAGCGGGCACTCTTCTGGAAGTATTTTAGGCAGCCTTATTATGTGCAGGCTCAGCAGGGCTCCTTCCCACAAAGGCTGAGCACAGGCTTCCGGTTAGGGCACACTTATATAGGTTAGAGCAAGGGTGGGAAGAGAGGGATGTAAATTAGGGGAGGGGTTTCAAGTGTGAAAAGTTCTTTGTCTGCTGGCAACATTCCAGCAAACTCAGGTCACAGGATGTTTTTATGGCTGTCTTCATGGCTCCTGGAAGCAGTGGGCAGGCCTTTGTCCCCCACTGGTAGAACCACAGGAAGCAGAATCAGAGGAAGAGTTTCAGTTTCAGGACAACTATGACTGTCTCTGGGGGATTCTGAATGCCTATTTGGGGAGGTGTGTTTGGTGGTGTGAGTGACTCTAGAAACCCAGGTTCTTTTAACCTAAGCACAAAAATGTGATTCTCCTCCCCAGCCTTGATTACCCTTCGCAGTTTCACCTAGACCACAGAGGACTGATAGCCTCTGCAAACTAGTGATAGCACTGGAGTTGTGAAAAGATAAGGGATAAACCCTCATTCTCATTACTGAGAGTTATAGGACAGACTACAGGAGAGAATTCTGGTCACAGAGTTGTGACCAACTTCTTCCTGAGGACAACTGGTTTTTTTTTACCATATAATTCAGAAGATTTCATTAGCTTCCACCACCCCCACTCCAAGCTGCTGCCCTGTCTAAAGTTTCCATTTGCATGTATGGTAGGGCTGGTAACAGAGTCATGAGAATCATTTAAATGTAATCTAACTTTTGCAATAAGACTACAGGGCATTGAGCTGTGCTGTCTTTGTATTTCAATTTTACTATTACCGAAGAAAGGGCTATTGACTATATTTTTTCTTGACAATAACTCATTAGGTGCCATCAACAGCAAAAATCTTAATAGATTTCCACTATGGGAACCATATGTGTTCTTCCTTTCTTTCTTACCCTCAGGGCAATTTGGAATGAAGGATTCTCTGTAAATGGACAAACATATTGTCAAGTTTGAAAGCATATGGAACTGAACAGGATTCTAGTGAAGGCTCGTGGTCTTATCATCCAATATTCATAAGCAATTAAAGTTCACCAAAGTCTATAAAAACATACCACAGCTGTGAATCAAATTAGTGCCTTGACCTACCCAATTAGACAAAGAAAACATCAATATCATAATTAGGCAGCCGATTCCTTCTTAGAATTAATGTAAATAGTGATCATGCTTTAAAATCAAATGAACTGCCGTATTGTCTAACTGGAAGAGAGAAGCCTATGATAAAAGATGCAGAAACTCCAGGAGAGAGTACCTTCATGTTTGATTAGTGAGTTGATAAGAGGAATTGTGTTTTTGATGTCTCAGCAGAATTGTCCTTTTGATTCTAATCTCTCTCTCTTGCCTTTTATATGGACTGACTGCCTACCTATAGATTTAAAGTCATTGCTTTGTCAGTTGAGGTTGGAGAGCAAAAAATTTAAAGCCTTCTTAGGGGTCACGCATCAATTATTCAGTAATTTCAAACCACACCAAAATTCCTAACAGTCACTTACCTGCTGAAGTCCCCTCAACCTTGTCAAAGAGAGAAAGATGTTTGTTTCAGACTTAGGGAGGGAACTTCTATTGTGATGGAACAAGCAAAAATAAAACAAGTACTCACTTCCTGTCTTTATTTTCCTATTTTCATGATTTCTTCTCTGCATTATCTATTCATTGGTCAGTTTTCAAGGATAGAAACTATTCAGGAAGCATGAACTTGTTAATAAATTGAAAAATCTAGGCAAAGGAGTTTAGAAAAGAGTTACTGTAGATTGTCAGTTTTTCACTTGGAAGATTTTTTTCATTTCTTTTCTAGAGGGAAAGAGGAGTCCTGCCAAACTTCTTTTGTTCTTTAAGTAGCATTGGAAAGATGGCTCACTTTAACAATTCTAAAAACAAATATATTTAAAAAATGTTTCGTGATGAAAGGATAGCTGGGTAATAGTAGAAGTTTTTGGTTAGGGCTATGATAGTTGGTTTATGTTTTATATCCAAAATAACCCCCATGGACAGTGAAATTGTAAGAGGGCAGTAATTTGGGTCCCAGTGAAATTAGTCATTCAGCAAAACTGAAGAATCTAAGATATAAACTTAATTGGGAGAAACACATAATGGATTGAGCTGGTTTTCTTCCACTGAGGCAAGAAGGCTAAGAAGCTAGAGACCGCCTCTGTTGGTGCCTGCTAGCAGCCATCTCCAAAGGCTAGTTAGTTCCCCAGATGCCACACCGGCCTCCACGTTGTTCCCTGCACGTGTACTTTGTCTGTATAACTTCTGTACCCTTCAGTCAAGGAAGTGGATCAGAGAAAGTCAGTCTGCCACTTGCCACCTGCTCAGTTGGTCCCTCTCACTTATAAACTTGCTTTCTTTGTCCAATGTTCATCCTGAGTATTGGCCATCAGTTTGGTGAACCGTGGATCTGGATCCGGTCACAAAATGAGTTGCTCTAATTATTTTGATTCTCTTCAGTGTGGTCATTCATAGATTCTGGGATGTTTTACTAGCAGCCTGTGGCTTGGTCTTGATAGCTTGATTATTTATCCTTGGGATTTGAGAATAGCGTTTTATTTTATTATTATTATTTTCCAGAAAATACCTGGTGCTTTAAAGTCAACTTTAAAGGCACAGTTTTGAGGAGAGATATTTGAAGAGAAATGTAAAACATGCTATCATCTCAGATAAATATCCACCAGAGAGGCGCTTGGACTCTTAACTCATTTCAGAGATATGGTGACTTAATGAATATTATTCGAACATGGTATCAGAAGTGAGTTCTTAGATTCAAAATTCTATAATTTATCCTTTCAGAATTCTGTTTCTTTAGCCACCCTGGAAGGGTGAAGGCAAATTATTTTCGAGAACCTGTATGTTTCAGGAAGTCAAACTTGAGTATTAAACTTTTGCAACTAGTGCCTCTCACATGAAGTCACCTGCTTGTATTCTTAATTCGTTAAGACATCATTGAGATTACCTCAGCTTGTTTATATCTCTAGACCAAGGACTAATTTGCTATGCAAATAAAATATATACTTATATTGTTCAGAGAAGGTAAATAATCTATTCTGTCAGCACCTTGAAAAGCATTGCCTTTCTGCAATTTGAATTACGTTTTTTAATAGTTTGAAGTTTCTGTAGAAACAGGACACTGAAACAATAGCATTTCTCCCCCTCTCAACTTTCCTGGTTGTTAATTGCATGTTGACTACCAGAGTGAATGTATTCAATATCATACTTTAGTCATTGTTAGTAACCCTTATGCAATACTTTCATTTTCAACTGAAATAGAATTTGTAGACATTCATTAGGTATTAAACCGAGTGTTTCATATAAGTGAAACTGTAGTGCATTAATGTTCAGTTAATCTATTCCATTTCCCCCACTAATCCATTTTCCCTTCCTCTTTTCATTTTTCTGTTCCTTCTTTACTCCATATATTTGTTAAATGTCTCCATTGTTTGAATCAGTTATATAGCACTTACCCTGTCTCCAGGGAGCTCACAGTTGAGTGGGGCCCCTAATCTCATTCCTTGAAAACGTCAATTGCTTCATGAGCCGACCTTTGCTTACTAGTGACATACTACCTGTCATTCATTTGTACAGTTTTATTCCACACTATTATGATGCGACTTATTTTGTCTGACTTATTTTGATGTTAATTACTTTAATCAACTCCTTAAAAGGTACAATTAAATTTGTTTCCTTTCAGTCCTCTAGTTACTTCTTACTTCTTCGAAACCTTATAAAGATAATTCAGGCTGCGGTGAATTCATGAACAAACTCCCTTCGTAACTGAGGTTTCCTGTCAGCCCTGCCAGTGTATTCAGTGCATATTCAAAATGAGTCTTTTCTCTTTTTCTCTAACTTGCTAATAAAATGAAGAACAAGCTCCTGTTCTTCTAACATTCTTATTTTACTCTGAAATTGTCTAGTTACTTTCTTTTAAATGAGATCATTTTGTTTTTTCAGTCATGGTATATACCATAATTGTTTCAAAATTTTCATATATCAATAGGCTTACTGCCTTTTATGGGAAATGTAATATTTGAAAACTTCACTGTTAGTTCCTTAAACATTATTGAACTGGCATCAGTTTTCTGATTTTTTAAAAATGTTATGGGTGATCATTTTCACTTTGTGAGAATACTTGATAATCAAAAGTCCTGTTAAGATAATCTTTACTTTCAAATTTCTTAGAAATTAGATTTCTTGCTTGAAATTTTTTTAACCTTTATATGCTTGTATGTTCAAGAGAGAACTGAAATACTAATCTTTTAAATATTTATTTAATGAATACATTGCACACAGACTGAGGCACAAATTCAATATACTAAAATTTTTTTTAAATTTAATGTTTTATTGAAACAGCATTGATTTATAATGAGTTTCAGTTGTGTACATTATAATTTGATGTCTATACATATTACATTATGATTACCAACAAAAGATAGTTTCCAACACAGCCCTTAGAAGAGATGAAATCCTGTCTTTTGAATCAACATGGAGGGATCTAGAGGGGGTTATGCTAAGTGAAACAAGTCAGAAGAGGAAAGATAGATGCCAGATGACCTCACTCATAGGTGGAATGTAAATAGACAAAAACAAAGGAACAGGCAAAACATAACCAACCCTGGAACGTTTGCAACAGAACGGAGGTGACCAAAAGAGATTGGGGTTAGCAGGGGCAAATGGTGGTGGAGCCCACTGGACAGTGGGGAAGAACACTTGGTGATCTGGTCAGGGGCATGGTGTGTTGAAACATAACATAGAAATGGGGAACCTATACATAGGAAATTATTTTAATGTGTTGAATAAATTGCTACATTAAAAAAATGACAGTTTCCATCTTCCATCATACAATTAACCCTTTTTATCTAATTTACACGTTCTTTTCTCTCCCTTTCTGGTAACCACTATTTTGTTCTTACAGTCTAAGACTTCAGTTTTGTTTCTTCTTCTTCTTTTTTTTTTAATTTTGAAGGAAATGTGCAGTCAGGAATAAAGAGTACTAAGCGGGAAGGCAGGAAAGACAGGAAGAAAGAAGCATTTTAATTTTAAAAGAAGCATTTTAATTTTATTTCCATTTAGTTATTACACTGGTTATTTCCTTCCAGACCTGGGACTCAAACCTGGAATGTGTGGCTTGCATCCTTCAGAGGCGATCGACTTGACCACTGCTCCACCAGGGAGTACCATGTTTATTCTTTTATTTTATTTTCCTCGTGTGAGTGAAATCTTACTGTATTTGTCATCTGATTTATTTTATTTAGTTTAATTCCCCTCAAGGTCCATCCATGTTGTTGACATGGCATGATTTCAACCTTTGAAAATATAGCTTAGTAGTATTCCATTGTGTATATAGACCACAACTTCACTTACTTTTCATGGGCATTCAGACAGTTTCCTTATCGTGGCTATTGTAAATAACACTGAAATGAACAAAGTGTATAGGTCTCTTTGAATTCGTGTTTTCGTATTTTTTTTGGAAAATACCCAGCGGTGGAATAAATGGATCCTATGATATTTCTATTCTTAACTTTTTGAGATATCACCATGCTGTTTCCGTTGTGGCTGTACTAGTTTACTGTGCCTCTAATAGGGTATGAGGGTTCCCTTTTCTCCACGCTCTTGCTGATGCTTCTTGTTATCTTTTTGATTATGGCCATTCTTATAGGTGTGAGGTAATATCTCATTGTTGTTTTGATTTGCATTTCCTTAATAAGCAATAATGAACATCTTTTCATGTGTCTGTTGACCATCTGTATGTCTTCTTTGGAGAAGTGTCTATTAGGATCCTCTGCTCATTTTTTGAATTAGCATTTTTCTTTTGTTTTTGTTGAGTTGTATGTGTTCTTATATATTTCACATCTTAACCCCTTACTGGATATGTGATTTGTGAATATCTTCACCCATTCTGTAGGTTGCCTTTTCATTTTGATGATGTACTTTTTGCTGTGCAGAAGATTTTTAGTTTTATATTGTCCTATAATTTATTTTTACTTTTATTCCTCTTCATGTCTGAGATAAGTTTACAAAATTTCTATGATTAATGTCAAAGATCTTATTTCATACATTTTCTTCTATATATTTTATGTTTTTTGTCTTACATGAAAGTCTTCATTTTGAATTAATTTTTTTGTGGATAGTGTAAGAGAGTGATCTAGTTTTATTCTTTGCATGGCATTGTCTAGCAGAAATAGAAAACTTTAACATTCCTGTAAATAGACTAGATATATAAAAACTATATGCCAGAAGCTATAAAACTTTGCTGAAGGAAACTTAGAAAGACTTAAACAAAGAGAGATATATTACATGCATAAACTGGGAGTCTCACTATTATTAAGATGGCAATTCTCCCTATATTGAATCAATGCGGTACCCATCAAAAACATAACAGGATATTTTTAAAGAAATCGACAAACTTATTCTAAAATCTATATAGAAATTCAAAGAAGTCAGGATAGCCAAAATAATTTTTAAAAAGATAAACAAGTTTAGAGTATTAACAGCACCTCATTTTAAGTCTTACTGAAAAGTTACAGTAGTCAACACAGTTTAGAACAGATAGAGAATCCAGAGATATAGTCACACATGTATCGTCCAATTGATTTTTATAGATCTGGAGGAATACCTGCAAAATATATAATATTTAATTTAGTGGTACTGAAACAATTGGATATGTGTGCAAAAAATGAATCTCTATTCTTACTTGGTATCATTACAAAAATTAACTTGAAATGGACTTAAAAGTGAGAACTAGATCTCTAAAATTTCTGGCAGAAAACAGGTTAAACAAACATAGGAGAATCATTGTGGCATTGGGTTAGGCAAAGATTTATTAAGGAGGACAGAAAACACTGTGAAAGGAATACAGTGTCATAGATTTGATATAACATCTATTGAATTATCACTTCTGATGGAATGCAGGAAAGTGTTTTAATAAGTTCTCCAGGTGGTTCTTTTCACACTAAAGTTTGAGATTTTCTCCAGAAGTATAGAAACATAAATATATGACTTCAAAATCTTTCCTCATTCAATTCTTAAAATAATTGGAGAATAGAAGTATGGGAAAGATTGTATGGGTTCTTTGGAAAAAATAATGAGACAAGATGACGAGTGAGATGAACCTCAGTGTCCACAGTGCATATCTCAGGAAGCAAGTCAGATTGTTGAGAGTAGAAAGAGCATGTACATGATAGAGTTTCAGGAGTGAGAATCTTCAGGATGTTGTCTGAGTCTTGAGATATTTTTAAAGGGTACAGAACAAAGATATTGGATTCACTTTAAGATTCTATAGCAAACTCACGTTAATGACTTTAGCGCATTTTCCAAATTCCTGTTTTGTTGAACACGGCACTGTTATAAGATTTATCCTACAGGTCTTTGGGTTCATGAAAATTACTGAAGGTGTTTTCTCCTCAATTAACTAACCATTATTCATATAATGAATGAGTGAAATAATTTACAACATACTCCTTCCAGCATTATCAGATGTTATTTAAAGAGGAACATTTCACAAATGGGTCCATATCAAGGTGAATGCATAATTTTACAGAGATATGTCACATCTCTCCACAATGCAATTTTAGTTTTAGGTGATATATTTTAGGATAGTATGTAGATTTCACAAGAAAGCGTTCTAAAGGTTTACATTTATAAAGGCCCAGAAAAATACCCTGTCCATTTAAAACTTGTGCCTTATATCACAGATTTAAAGTCATGTTAATTAAAATTCAGTCCAATATAAGCTGCTGAAAGTTCTTGAACAATGGGCTCATAGGACATATGGATTTTACAATTTCACATTTAAAAATATTTAGAATGGTGCCTAACATAGCAAGTGCTTGATAAGGAAAACAAATTCAATAGAATAGGTATATGTATTTATTATTGGATATCAACTCTATAGCAGGCACTGAGCAAAGTATTGGGGTTAACATGATGAACCAAAAAGAGAGGGCCGTTGTCTTCCTGGAACTTAGGGTCAAAAAGCTAGATACTCAAAATATCACAAAAATACAGATATAATAACTAATTAAAGGAATAAAAGGTAGCTGGTACAGTGAGAACATATGATGTAGTCTGATGAGTCAAGGAGATTTCATGGAAAAAATCATATTTAAGCTAAGTGCTGAGTCACAGATAGAAATTAACTAGGCCAAAAACTTAATCCTCTTGGTAAGGTGCAAAATGGTACTTTTCTGAAAATGGAAGTTGCTTTGTTGACTCCAGTAAAGAGAATGAGGCCTAATGGAACTTGAAGTTGAGGAAGCTACGTGGATGTCATTTCATAAAATCCTTTGCAAACTGCTAAGAAAAAAGATGTGGATATTCATGCAACAAATATGTGGGATGACATCAGAGTATTTAAGTACAGAATATGTCTCTTTATATGTGTGCGTGCGTGTGCATGCGCGTGTGAGTGCACATGGATATGTGTATGTGGGGAAAACGGGAAAAGATAACTGGAAAAAGAACTGTGATCTCAATTTGGAGAATGGAGCACAGGGACTAGCACGGATACAGGGAATGAGGTAGCTAATACAGACATCCAGGAAGGAAATGATATTGACTTGGACTGAAAAATTAAGGTGGTTAACTGTGGATTTCAGAAGAAGTAGATTTGCTTGATTAAATCAATACAATTTGCTACTGGATTGGATTTGAGCCAGGGATGATGAAGAAAGCTCTATCAGGTAGGACTCCAGGGTTTCTGTTTGGTATGTCCTTCATAGATACAAGAAAAAGTGGGGCAAGGAGCAGGCTTGGGGGAGGAGATTGTAACTTGGTTTTAGATATTTTTAGTTTGAGGTAGCCTGGTGATTTTTCAAGTAGAGCTTTGAAGCAATGAAGGTAATTGCTATTTGGGATTGGAGTTCAAAGAGGAATGAGAGTGACTTGGGTGTTAACTATATTTAGAAGGTAAAGGAACCCATGTGCATTCATGACTGTGTAGAGATTGCAGAGTCTGAAGGGTGCAAGCTTTACTAGGAGGCTTCAGGAATGTCAATGTTTAATGATCAAGGAGAGGAGGCACAGCCTACACAGAAGACAGAAAACGAGCAGCAGAAAAGCAGGAGGCTCTCGAGGGAAGAGGTATTTATTTCTGGGAGAAAAGAATGACTTGAAGGCTGTATTGAAGGCTGCTGAGAACTGGTGAATAAACCAAAAAGAGCATGGAACCAATCTCTGCTGATGAGAAGTTTTGGGGTGTGATGGGGGCAGATAATAGACTGAAATGAATTGAAAAGTATATTCTGGAGAAACATACAAACAGACTGGATCAAATGGATGAATCTTTTTAGGAGTGGAGGAGGTTTATTCTGAAGTTCTGCTTACAGATTCCAAAATGTGAGTGAAATAATACCGGGAACTGGCAGAAACCATTTTAACCCAGTGATCCAAGTTAGCATCTTTAATAATGGGATAAGCCTACATCCTTGCTTCCTAATGTGATTAATCAACAAGGATCCAACCTAACTTCTGTAGTATCTGCCAACCGTGCATAATCTAAATCCCGTCATGAGTCAACAATCAGAAAAAACAAAACCAATTGAATTGGCTTAAACTCTTGAAAAATTAGAGTCATGCAAGAAAAAGGAACTCTGAGGCACTGCTTCAGATGAAAGGAAACTCAGCAGACACATAATGAAATGCCGTGTGTGGTATTGGATTGGATCCTAAACATAAGAGGGACAGTGCTATAGAAGACAATAGTGGGATAATTGATGAAATTTGAATATGGATTATATAATAGTCATGCAATGAAGTTACATTCCTTGGTTATGTGCTTATATCAGAGAACATTCAGCTCAGGAGATACACACTGAGGGATTTAGATGTGAAGAGTCCCAATTGCTATTTACTTTTGTTGATTCAGTAAAAGTAATGCGCATGTCCACCTAACGTACATACAGAGACACAGAAAAAACAGCTGTGACAAAGTGTTAGCAATTGGTGACTATCCTTGTAACTTTTCTACAAATTTAAAATTTGCACAAAAGCTCATTGTGCTATTTGTGCAGTTTTTCTATAAACTTAATTTTTTTCAAAATAAAAAAAATATTTAGGAACTATCAGAGCACTACCTCATCTGTAAATATTTTATTCACAGAATATCTCATAAACAGAGATAAATGAGAAGAATAAAAGCTGAAATGAGTGGTGTCAAAGAACTTAAGGAATCAAGCTATTTTTTTAATATTGAGAGGAAATAAGAATTAAGCTATTAAATAGTGTCGTGAAGTCTTAAAAGTCTTAAAACCTAACTTCAAAAGCATTTAAGGAAATGTGAAGAAATTTACTTAAGAAGAAAAAGGTATCAATATGTGTATATCTGTATATGTAGACACACACATAAATATGCCTCCAAGCATTTCTAAAACAATACACTTAATTGATTGAGAGAAATACAAGCTTACATAAATGGATACTACTATTAACTTAATACCTCCAAACTTCCCTAGTTTTAACTAAAAAGTAAATATAGTATCTATTCCGTATGAGAAATAAACACTAAAAAACACAGTGTTAATTTTTGTATGAATATCAAATCAGCATTTTGAATTATTGATATTAAATATAACATCTGGAAATTTTTTGTCGGTTGAATTATCCGAAGAATGAGTTTCAGCTCAGTATAACAGTGAAACTCATTTTTTTGACAAATCAATGAATTTGCCAATTAAGTAAAAAGAAAATAGTTGCCTGATAGTAAAGCAAGTCTGTCGAAAGAAAAAAAAAAAAGACTTCTTTGTGCCTTGTTTCCATTAATAACATGTTTGCAAGCAATTAGTTTACATATGGTTAAAGCAAACTGGTAGATATTGAATATATATCCATTTTGCATTGTGTTCTTAAAGTACTTTCTGTCAAGTATCCTAATGTAAGCTGTGTAGTAAACTACATTACATTCAAACTTTCCCAGTTAAAAAGTTAGGTTCAATATTAATGTCTCCTTCACTCTGTAAAATTCGATTAAAGCTTCCAGCAAGTTCACTAATGACGAAAGTTGTCTTCTGGCTTTCTGACTGCTGGAGAGCTTGCAAAAGATGCATTGTAAAAAGCAAGGCACATATTTAACAGTCAAGAGGAAATCAGGCACCAAGGATGGCTGTCAATCAACCCAGTCCTCTTGCTTTTGTATTACTAGAAAAATGCAGATAAGGATGAAAGCAATTGACAAAATAAATTGGAATACAAAACTGGAAAACTTTGAGATCCTACTATATTCTGTCACATATCACTGAAGTGCAGTTCTATAGTGATGTCATTCGAATCAGAAATTTATCTGTGTTTGATTTTTAAACAGAAATAAATCTTACTTAGAATTCTCAAAGCATTTTGGCTTTGCCCCTCTTGTCTAAATTAGCCTTTGGGATTAACTAAGAGACTTATCCATTCTTTCTTTAATGTATCTATTACTCTAGTTCCTAGGTATTGTTACCAAGATCCTGGCAGTGGAAAAGAGATTATGGAAGAGTACTGTCTGCATGTTGTTATTTTATCTTGCAACCTTGATAAGATACTGCCTTCTGCCCTCGTTTAGTCACCCTCATTGGATACTTCTCCCCACTTCCCATCCACCTACAGGGTGTGAGCTAATAGCACTGTGGGCATTATACCCACTAAATTAGCACCTTCTCTAATGATATGCCTAATCTAAAACAAATAGCCCATGCAGGTAGTCAGTTGTGAATACAGTGCAGAGAAACGTAGATATGGGTGACCCATAGGCAGTTACTCAAAGCTCTGATGGAAATGGTAATAGTACAAGGACTAGGTCTAAATAGATTTGACCCATTACTCAGCTGCTTCCTGAGCTTTTCCCAGAACACAGAAGAAATAACAAAGAAGAGACACCATGGAAAACGGGGAGTGGAATGGAAGAAAATAGTAAGAAGTATCTCAAAAATGTTGTATATGATAACTACAGTCCATGACCATCTTTCCTGCTTTCCAGTTCTGCTCCCTGAAGAGCAGAGAGACTTTTCAGGGTGACAGGGTGACTTTTTTTTTTTTTTTTTTTTAGGTACTTAAAATGTGACTTTATTTTAGGTTTAGAAGCAGTCCCCTAGGCTTTAAAGCTAATATTTAAACTGTCCTCAGTTGCAGTAGGACTGAGGAGGGACTTTTTCTTACTCTCAATCTAAAAAGCACAGACCTGTAAATTTGCAAAGTGATTTTGGCTTTAGGGATAGACAGTCTTCAAACCCCAAATATAATCTTGGTTTATATGAATTCTTAAGATCATTCATAAACATGTTTACTTCTAGAGTTTTAGCTTTTTTCCCATAATGTAACTTGATTGCATATTTATAAAATTGAGTCCCAAAACTAAATGCATGAAGAAGATTAAAAGTGCTAATAAAACATCTTAATTGTTTATTCATTTTATATTCAAAGAGATTATGGGTAACAAATGTGAATTAGAGTGTACACATGGCGGGGAGTAGTTAAAACTTTTTTCATGATGATGGTAGGATAATAATAGTCTCACCTAGGGGTGCTTTCAGGCAAGCCAATCAAATCAGAGTTCATTCAAGTGTCAACATAATAATATAAAAAGAACATCCACCCTGTGTGCAGGCGAGAGGGAGGGACAATGTATTATCCGCAATCCAGAACACCAAGATGTAAGTGATGTCTCTATTGCTAATTTTGAAAAATATATGGGTCAATGTTTGCAAACCTGACAAAACAAATAGCTACTTCTTCATAGACTAGAACCAGATCTTTACTCTTGCTAGGTGACTATGATTATTACTAAATTGGACCTTCTACCAACATTTGATTTTCTTATTTCATGATAGAAAACAGAGTACTCCCTATTACTATCCATTTAGCAATTGAAGCTTTATGTATTATACAATACATATACAAATGATATGTATGTTATACATATCTAGATGTGATTTACACGCATACATAGAGTATTATATAAACTGCTCTATAGCTTATTTTCATCACTAACAAATTATCAGGAACATCTCTTCATATCAACCCACGTTACTTGCTTTTTTAAAAAGGTTGCGGAGTATTTCATATTCTAAATATAATTATTTTCATAGATAATCTTGTACTGAGGTTGTTCCCTACCACTGTTATGTTCTTGTTCTTAAAATTATTCATTCAATGAATTTTTAAGTTCCCCAAAATTTCTCTAGAGAAGGTATGTTATCAGGTTGTCTTGGCATATATCGAAGACTGAGGTAAACCTGGTGTGGCCACCATTACAGTTTTCTTACAGATTCTAGTTAACCTGATAGAGGTAACAAAGAGGTTTGTTAGTTTTAGCAATACTGGTTATTTCTAACTTCTTAATGAGTTTTGAAAACAATTTTTTGAATAAATTATATACTCACAAAAACTTGGTATACTTCGGCCATAGTGCTAGGTTCTCTCCTAATATTAAACTTTCATTGAGGTTATAGGATTACCAATTTAAAAAATTTAATTAAGTTTTTAATTTAAAATATATTGGAGTGACATTGCATTATGACGTTATATAGGCTTAAGGTGTGCATCATTATAAATCAGCATCTGTACATTCTATAGTAAGTTCACCACTAACCTTCCAGTTCTGTCTTTCATCATATAATTGACCCTTTCGACCCAGTGTGTTCACTCTTCTCTTTCCCTCTTGGTAATCATTAAATTGGTCTTATAGGCTAAAAGTCAATTTTTGTCTTATTTGGTCCGTTTGTTTAGTTTCTCTTTATCATACTTATGAGTGTAATCATATGTTGTTTATCTTTTTTCATTAGACTTAAAGCTTAATAATACCCTCAAAGTTCATCCACGTTATTGCAGATGATAGGATTTCGTCATTTTTTTAATTAGCCGAGTAGTATTCTGTTGTGTATGTATACCTCATCTTTATCCACTCACCTGTTAACGGGTTAATAATGCTCTAATAAATATGAGGTTGTGTGTATCTCTAGAAATGAGTGTATTTGTGACTTTTTGGTTAAATACCCAAAAGTGGGATGATGGGGGTCACATGGAATTTATATTTTAAATTTTTTGAGGAATTTCCATGCTATTTTTTGTAATAGCTGTGTCAGTTTCCACTACTGTAAACAGTATATAAGAATTCCCTTTTCTCCACATTCTTACCAACACGTGGTTCCAGTCTTACGGATAATAGCCACTGAGTGAGGTATAGAGTGAAATAAAATAGCAATAGTTTCACTTTATTTGAAATGTTCAAATTTTAATAGTGAGATACATTATGCATATATGGTATGCACAGTTGTTGGCATGTATATATCATATGTGTACAGGTAAAGAATAATCACCCAAGTGGTGTACTCAGCACTCAAGTAAATAATAATTGAGAAGCATCCTAGAAGAATTTCCAGTGCTCTGTCTGGTTGGGTCTTCTCCTTCCCCAGTCCTCCCTTAGTTTGCCAGTAGGTTGTTTTTGTCTTTATAATTCCCTTAGTTTATAGTTTTATCCCTAGTTTTACTAAATAAGCAACTATGTATGTACTCCTAAATAATATATTTAATTTCCTTATATTTAATCACCTATTAATGGTACAACAGTACATTTGCTTCTGGGTCCTGCTTTTTTGACCATCCTGTTTTTGAGATTAATCCATGTTAGTATTTTTAGGAGAATGTTCATTTTTATAAATGTTCTGTATTAAATTACCTAAATATATAAGCATATTTATTTATTCATTTTACTGATAATGAATATTTTTGTTGCTTTTGGGCTTTTAGTTTCATAACTTAATATAATAGTAATATAATAAACATTTTTATACTTGTCTCTGTCCATATATGTAAAATTTTCTAAAGGCAATGGATGACATTCAAGCATTTTTGCCTGAGATACACAGTAAAACTGTATTTTTCTTCACAATTCAGTAAGCACATACACATATAATATGGAAAAAATTTGCAAAGCAATGCTTATCCTTACTAAACACATTCTGATTTTACTATTCAGTGTTATTTCAGTTTGTAATCAGTTTACAATCCACAGGTTGGAAAATACTGCCTTAGATTATCTAAGGAGGAGTGGACATACTGACTCAATGTTTATGCATATGTCCAGTTTTATTAGATAATGCCAACTCCTTTTTCAAAGGTGTTTTTGTGCTTCTTTCTTCATTCTTTTATTTATTTGATTATTTTTCAGTTCATCATATTTGTCTTCTTATTTATTCATTAATATACTTTACTTTTTCAGGATACCAATCCTTCATCAGTTAAATATACTGATAATATCTTGTTAAATTTGTTGCTTATTTTTCACTCTTTTAATGTTGTCATTTGATGAAAAAAGTTCTTAATTGTAATGCAGATTAATTTCTTAGTCTTCTTTAAAATTGTTAATTTTTAGATCTTGTTTAAGAGATCTCTTTCTGCCCTGGGGTTATTGATTAAATATTAAACCTAAATTGATTTTTTAATATGATGTAAAGTAATAGCCAAATTGCATTTTTTTTCTGTATGGATATACTTAATTATTTAAGAACAATTCCCTGCAGTGGCTTCTCTACTTTTGCAGTACCACTTTATTATCTGTGTGAGTCTGTTTCTGATATCTGCTTTATGACATTCATTGGTCAATGTGTCTATCTGTGTCGGTACTACAGTCTTAATGATATTGCTTTGTCAGAAGACTTGATAACTGCTAGGATATGTTTCTTCAATTTGCTTTTCTTCTTCTATAATATTTTTACTTTTGTCCTCAGCTCTTCTATATATGTTTTTACAATGAATTTGACCATATCCTAAAATAACCTTTAGAGATTTTGATTAGGATTGCATTAAATCTCTAGACTAATAAGTGTTTTCTTAAGGATATCTTTCCTTATTAGGAAAGTAGCCTAAATTTTCATTTTTACATATACTTCGATACCTTCTAGAATGTTTTAAAATTTTTTCCACGGGGATCTTTCCATTTGCTAAATTTATTTATGGGTACACTATATGCTTCTTTGTTATTTTATATTTGTTATGTAAAGTGTGATATGTTATGATTTTTCATATGCAACTTTTCCTTTCAGTTCTAATATTCTATCTGTAAATCATTTTATACTGACGATCATATCATCGCTAATTAATGACATTGTTTTTCTTCCTTTCTGAAAATTTTTTTCCTAATTGTAATATCCTTCAGAATATCTCAAGAGCAATTCTGAGTAGAAATAAGGACAGGCGTTTGCTTTTTTCTTTCTTCATTTTTTTAGGAAAGGTGCAGGCAGGAAGAGAGGAGGAAGAAGCATCCCCATTTTATTTTTATTTGATTGTTCACCTTGGCTGTTTCTCCCCAGGTGAGGGACTCCAACCCAGGGGCATGTGGTCTATTCCTTCTGAGGTGATTTACCCAACTGCTGCTCCACTAAGGCGCAGATTGCTTTGTTCTTAAAGAGGATCTTTAAAACTATTTATCACTAAGTACTCTACATGATTGTGTAGGTTTTGTTATTATTTGTAGATACTACTTTGTGTTGGATATTTTCCATTTTTTCTCCTAGTTACTCTCCACTTCTCCGACCCAGCTTGGCTGACCTGTAAGGATTTCCTCAACACCGTTTTTTGAGCTTCTGTTGTCTGCCTCTTGGGTTCAGCCCTGGGGACCACTGGCAGTAGAGGAGGGAAAGTTGAAGCAGAGAAAAGAGATGTCAAGGTGTTTATTTTTCTGGTGCTTTCACCATGGCTTCCTTTCTTGAGTCAGTTACTTTACTAAATGGAAGACCCACCTGCTTTCTATGTCTGTGTGGATTTTTTTCTCAGGTAACTTTTTAGAAAGATTTTAGTTTTTAAGAATAGTTTCAGATTCTCAGCAAAACTGAGGGAAGGGCACAGAGATTTACTCTGTCCCCCCTTTCCCTACACATGCATAACTTCCTCTCAACAGTATCCACCCTCCAGAGTGGTACATTTGTTAAAACCAGCAATGACACAGCATAATCACCAAGTCCATAGTTTACATTAGGGTTTATTCTTGCGCTGTGTAATCTTTGGGGTTGGACAAAGCTATATGACATGTAGTCATCATTATAGAATCTTACGGAGTGGATTCAGTGCCCTAAAAATCCTCTGTGTTCATATTCATCCCTTTTGTCTACGCTTGTCAGTGCAGATCGTTTCATTGTCTCCGTAATTGTGCCTTTTCCGGAATGCCAAAGAGTTTGAATCAAATAACATGTAGCCTTTTCAGACTGACCTTATTTTACTTAGTGCTCTTTGCTTATGGTTCTCCAGGTCCTTTTGTGGTTTGATAGCTTATTTCTTTTTAGCCCTGAATTCCCTTATTGAATAGCCAACATTTTATTTATCCATTAAGCTGTTGTAGAACATCTTATTTCCCTCCCAAGTTTTGGCAATTATGAGTAAGTATGCTACAGACGTGGTGTGCAGGTTTTGCGTGGACATACATTTTCACTTCTTTTGGGTAAATATCAAGGAACATAATTGCTAGATCATGTGTATAAAAGTATGTTTAATTTTATAAGAAACTGCTAAAATGTCTTCTATTTCCAGTTTCCATCAGCCATGAACAAACGTTTCTGTTGCTCCACCTCCTTGATAACATTTGGTGCTATCAGTGTGCTGGACTTGGGTTTTTCTAATAAGTGTATCGTGGCATCGCATGATTGTTTTAATTTTCATTTCCCTGATGACATAAAATGTGGACCATCCCTACCTAACTTTTCGCTAATTATTTTACTTAATTTTACTGTGGCAAGCAAGTGTAATGTGTATCTTGGAAATTTCTTGAGGCTAGCTCTGTGACTTGTGTTCAACTTAGGTTTGCTTTTTTTAAATGTCAGTTTAGAAAATTGTATTCTGCCATTGCTAGATTCAGTGTTCATTCTGTCATCAAAAATGTGTTGTGTCTGCTATATGCTAGGTATGGTTTTAGGTGAAGTGGGAACAGTAATAAGCAAAGAGACAAAAATTTCTGCTCTTGGAAAGCACAATCTAAGGAAAGGAAAAGAATTCAAAAACAAAATGTGATGTATGGTATATAAAATAATGAAAAATACTAGGGAAGAAAAATAAAACAGAAAAGGGGAGAAAGTTGCATTGGTCAAAGATAGACTAAGCAGAAGATATATGAATAAAGGTAAAAGATAAGAAA
Organism: Solenodon paradoxus; assembly: GCA_004363575.1. Lineage (NCBI taxonomy): Eukaryota > Metazoa > Chordata > Mammalia > Eulipotyphla > Solenodontidae > Solenodon > Solenodon paradoxus. Next base: position 314,767 of record RJWH01000030.1, read on the forward strand.
ATAAAGAATAAAGAGGTAATAAAGAAAGAAAAATAAGTAAAGAAAGGCAAACTTGAAATTGAATAAATACTAGCGATTGCATTTCATCCCAATTATTTTTATTAGTTATATATGTCATATATTTATTCCATTTATTTTGTAATGCCTTTGAAAATATCTAGAAATTCTTCAAAAACCAGTACAGCTGTTTATGTTTTCTCTGTCATCTTTGAAATAAGTCTTTTTTCATTTTTGAAAAGAAACTACCTTCAAGACAAATTTTGGAAGTTTCTCCCAATTTTATGTCTCTTTCCCCTCCTCAAATATAACAATGCTTTACACAATTCTTCATAGCAAATTCACAGTGCTCAGATTACATAGCTAATCTAATGTGAATATTATTATGATATTTTCTTAGGAAGATACCTCTATAGAACGGATGTACAATTAGACCAATTGACACTATATGCTTAGTATTTAATTTGTGCTTTATTTGATTAAGTCTTCTCTTCTTCTCTTCCACCTATTACGAAAGTTTTAATGAGACCGAATAACTCAGTTTCATACATATTTTCAGTTTTCTAATTTGATTAAAATAATGTTACATATTGCAAAAAAAGGACATTTTTCTAATACTGCATTGATAAGTAGTTGAACATATGTGAGCAAATTATTTCTGGGACTCAGATTTTCATTTGCAAAAAGAAAGTTGTATGCTTTTACTTTCCTTTTCAATCGTTGCTATTCTAACTTGGCAAGATCTCCTCCCAGATAAACCAAGTTGGCACTAAGGGGATTCTTAAGGAGGAAAGATCTTTGTCTGGAAAATAATTCCTTCTGTCTCTTAGTTATTAGAGAACAGGGAATATATAGAAAGATGCTTTACATAGGGATGTAGAGAACAGAGAAAAAAATAGAATCAGAGCTTAAAGATATTGGAGGCTGGAATCTGAGTTGATAAGCAAAGTCAGTTTTTTTTTAAGGAGGATATTTAATATTTAATTTAAAATATTTTGTATCTCTTCAATGTAAATATTCTCCATTTCCCAAATTGTCAACATGTTAGCATAATTTTCAGAAATTATCAATATGACTCATACAAATGTAAATAAATATCTGCTGAAGTTTTTTTTTTTTAACTCTAAGTTAATGCAGGGAACTATGATATTAAGAATAGTTTAAATGAAAATGCAAAGAAGAGTGATAAATATGAACATGGAAATTTTAAAATGAATTTGATCATTGATACAAAACTGGTTAATATCTTATAGAGCAGTAATGTTTCATGTTTGGAGTCCATATTTTTTATAAGGCAGACATTAACTGTATATTTACCGGGATATATTCCCATTGCTTTGGACAAGAATGATTTGCATTACTATCAGTTTTTTACAACCTCAAGAGAGTTGTAAAGCCCCTTTGTTAAAAGAAACATAATCAGAGGTATGCACACCTGTGTAATATCAAATAATTCCCAAGTGTCCATTAGTTCATGCCCAAGCCTTCACTGATAGGACATACCGTAATCTGTTTTGCTCATTTCCAAGTCATGAACTATTTTTTCTTGGCAGAAAAGACAAGTTGTCAGACACTAAGCTACATGCAAATTGTGCAAGAGGATTGAAATACCTGTTTGAGTGGATGTGTTGAATTAAAAAATAGACGTTAATCACATCTACAAAATACCTCCGCAGCAGCACCTACTTTAGTGCTTGATTGAATAAGTGGTTATGATAGCCTAGCTGCACTGACAGAACAAGAACCAGCACAAAAGACTTTCAATCCCAGAGTATACTTCCTGATGTCTAGATTTTTTTAATGATTATCAAGGAGAGTCTCATACTGGCGCAACTTCAAATGCTTTGCTAGCATCATTTGTTTTTGATTCTGAGCTACATAATCAAGTAGTTATTTGTTAACAATATCTAGCTACCGATATCCAGAAGCTATTTTTCCCACTTGAGACATACTTTATGAACGTCATCAAGAAGTCGATTTCTGTTGGCAAAAGAGTTTGTCACTTTTCATCATCCATTTGGAGACACGACTTTCTTCAGTGTAACTGAAGAGAATTTTGGAGTTGGAGAGGGAATTTCCTTTGTTTCTGTTAGGAATTCTAGGATTTCCGGAGCTCCAGAGCCTCCTTCCTTCCTCACTTTACAGCAAAGTTGCTGAAGCCCAAAGGATCCAACATCACATCGTTAATCAGAGTTGAAACAGGAGTATAAGCAGGTTTTCTAATTCCCAAGAGAGTCTTTATTCTCTCCTGATCTTTTCTATTCTCCTTTATTTAAAAAAATCTTTACATTTTCCTCAGCTCTGTAAATATGACAAAAGGTTTAGTATTAAATCCGATATTGCTATAAGACATCTTCAGACTTTTTCATGAAAGTTAATGATAAATCATAATTTCATTATACTCCCTGATTTTTCCTTTTTTTCCTAGTAGTGGGGTGAATGGTAGAATGCTTGATAATATGTTGCTGTGGAAATGCATAAGAAAATCTGAAGAGAAAACTTATACTTCAATTTGAATCACTAAGAGTCTAAGCAAGTGTTCGTTTCTAAAATTCTTAACCAGTGTCAAAATGAGCATAAAACTTTGTTCTATCAACTTACAGAGCTCATAGAAGTATAAAAGGTGCCACACAGAAGCCAGTAGGATTCATTTTAAGTGGACACTTATCTGAAGGTACATGGAAGACAAAAGCACCTTGTCTCAGAATTATCCATGGGCATGCATGTCTCTCTTCATGGTTGTATAGGAGCCCTTTGATAGGTATCATTCATCTCTTTAAACATCTGCTGCCTAGAACATATATCTGGCATCTGCCTTGGCATGTTATCTGGTAACTCATTTATGAGAAGAATTCAGGGTACTCTTAGAATGAAGGTTTTCTCTTTGCCTTAGTATGGTGATGGCAAGACACCTGTCAGATCTTTTGAGATGGAGCACATAGCCATTATTATTTGTAGGATATACTCTTCAGAAATAATTTCAATGCGTTTGTACTAAAGCTATCTTTAAATGTTTGCAAAGAAAAATAGCAGGGCATAACGATACTATGATATTAAAAGTAATACAGTAAGTTTCTACTTGACTTCCTTGTATCTAGTAAGAATAAAAATGAGAATATATTGTGAATATTTTCCATTGCGGAAATTCTATTTCTTAATGATAAAGAGAAGTGTAAACAGCATTTAATTAGTACTTTATTGTACATGGAATAAAATGATGGTCTTATAATATATAACAAAGTAATTATAAGCCATACTTTAAATTTTTATAGCTCTATTACATGTATGTAGAACTTACAAATTGTATTCACTGTACTGCAGGGTCAAATGTGCTGGGAGGAAAAGTATAATGCTTCAGACATAGTCGTAAGAGTTTCTTTTGGAGAACAGATGGGGTATCATGATCTTTAATTCTATTATTAGAATACAAACACATCCTCCACTGGCCAGGTCACAGGCAGATGCCATTACTCAGTCTTAGCTCGCAAGTCCTTTGTGGGTAGTAGTTGTTGACAATTAGAACTATCTTCAGTTTGACACCTGTAAATTGGTTGTTCTTTGATCTGCATTTCTTAAAAGATTTTGATTTCTAGGAAAAGCTCAGTTTTAGGAAGTACATATGTTTTAGAGTAAAGTCTATGAGACAAAGTGCTCAAATTTCTTTTTTTATTGCAAAATTTGGGACCATGAAGAGGTTTATGAATTTCTCCCTAAGTTACTAGTGGGTAGAGATAGTATGTATGTCTCTTTAAGTACTGAAGTACCTGTCATGTGTAATAAATGGTAGCAGTCATTTATGGAACATGTATTTAATACTCAATAATTATATTAATAATATAAAAATGCTAAGTAACAAGAAATTCTATTTATTTAAAGCAAACGTGGCTCTAGGAACTTAAGACACATGATATTTGATGCTTGAACTAGCTTTGCGAGGTGGATTTATTATAATCTCCATTTTAAAGGGCAAAACTAGATTTAGAGAGGTACAGGAATCTAACTAGAAAGTGGGAGGGTCAGACTTCAAGGTGAGATCTGGCAGATTTCATCAGATTTGCTTCTGTGGGGTCTGCTTTCTCTAAAATCTTTTCGAACCACAAGACAATTGCCTGCTCTGCATTTAATTTTAAAGCACTAATGGGGTATTTCAACTTGAAGAAATTATCGCCACCTTTTAAAATGAGTATCTTGTTCTAATAGCATAGCATCCATATATTACATTCATTCATAAATTCTGGGCGTGCTCCAGTGATTCTGATACACCTGTTTATTCACACCCCACACGACACACAATTTACTCCTATGCACTCATCAGGGAGGGAACTCCTTCTTACACAAGATACCTTCTTTTCAGATCACCAACTTGGTAAACACATCATCATCTGAAATCATCTTGAGTAAAATTGTGGAGATAAAAGTGTTATGAATTGCTGCATCTTTCTCAGCAGGATTACAAAGTACACAGTATATAAAATCCTCTGAATCTCTCTCAGTAAAGAGGTTTGCTAAACACTTTACCTGTTCTCACTGCTGTAGGAAAAAGTACCCGGGACTGTTCACAACTTCATCATTGACAGTTAAGCTCGAATAAAATCTTGAAGGTAAACAAAGAGGAAGTAATCCTGTGTTACCTAAGGATAATCTAGAAGTTTTACATGGGTGTTATCTTAAGTTAAGACTGAATAAAGCGGTGAACAAAGAGGAGGATTAATGGCTTTTATATACCATTTACTAGAGGCCAGGGAATCTTTGAAGTGTTCTCCTTGAATTTTCTCATTTAATCCTCTTATTTAAACCTTCTACGAGGTAGGTTCTCTTAACTTCATTTTTCAAGGAAGACACTGGTAGAGGCCAACTCAAAGTCACACAAGGAGCAAGGAATAAAGACAGGATTCAAACCAACATGTAAACTGCTTTGGAGAAGTTTAGATTGAAGGCTTGAAAAAGAAAAACTGACACAGTACAGGGTATTTGTGCACATGGAAGACTTCACCCTTGGGCAGCTGACTCTTTCCTTTGCCACCCACCACTCGTTCTGGATCCTCCTCCTCTTTCTCCTTTTTTTATTTTCACTTGGTTCCAAGGATTAAAATATTGGTATCTTTCAATTGCCCTCATGTCACATTTGTTGCCTACTCTGTTAACTCTTGCGGTGGGCAGAAATCTTTCTCTGACTGTTCCTACCTAATGGCCATGACTTCAGTTTGGAGCTCATTGCTTCTAGGAACTTGTGGCTATTTTCTGAGTAGTGTTCCCATCTCTTTATTACTGTTGTTATGTGGTTGTTATTAATATTATCATCTAGTGCATCCTATTATTATTCCGAGATTCATGCTAAAGCTAAGGTGCGATGATTCCTTTCTCCTAACTAAGCAAAACACTTCTTACATCTCTTTGGCATGTGGAATTATGTTCACATTTCTCCCCTGAGGTTATAGGGAGATGAGTTGAGACCCCTTTCTCAACTGCTGTGGGGAAAGACCTGGGGATTTTTCAGCAAGAGAGTCACTCTCGAGTCAGATTGTAGATACCTCATTCAGGCAGGCACAGGAAGTAGTCACACGCCTCTTATCATAAGTTGTCCTGGGTTGTTATTTCACAAGCAGGACAGTCAAGGCCATGTGGCAAAGGGAAATATGATGTCCTCTTAGGAGACTGAACTGTGTTGTTTTTTCTTGAAGAAAATTAATGTTTGCTCTAGTGACTTGGGTTTGCCTTCGGGTAACTTGGGAGGAATCCAGGTGAAGCCTTTGATGGTTCAGCTTTTCCTTCACCTGGAGGAAGAGCTCTCTTTCACCGAGACTAGAAATCTTAAACAAAAGAGAGACTGCATTAGGATTTGGTTGAAGATCAAGGGTGCAAAGTTGGCAAAATACAAGAGAGAAAGTAGCTTTCTTTTCTTTCTGGGAAAGGGATGGAGCTTTGAAAGTGGAAGGGATGGGATTCCATATGTCCAAATATTTGGGATCCCATTTTTAAAACCAACACAGAAGGAATGCTCGGGGGTTTCTGGGAGCTGCAGTTTTCTATTTATTGGCATGAGGAATGCTTACACAGACACAAATGTTTGTTTTATAACACTGCTTTAAACCACATACACACAGTTTTAAAATTTTATTATTTTTGTTGTAGTAATTATTCTACACATTAAAATAACTTTCTATGTATACATTCCTCATTCCTTAGATATATGTCAACACACGCTGCCCTCCACCAAATCACCAAGTGATCTTCACCATTGTCCCTTGGGCTCTACCAATTTTCCCTGCCCACCTCATCCCCTATTGGTAAGCTCAGTTCTGTTGCAAATGTTCAAAGGTTGGTTTTGTTTCATCTGCTCCTTTGTTTTGTCTATTCGTATTCCACCTATGAGTGAGGTCATCTAGTATCTATCTTTCTTCTTTTGACTTGTTTCACTTAGCATCATCCCCTCTAGTTCCATCCATGTTGATTCAAATGACAGCATTTCATCTCTTCTAAGGGCTGTGCAGTATTCCATTGTATATATGGATCACATCTTCTTGATCCATTTATCTAATGATGGACATGTGGGTAACTTCCAGTTCTTAGCTAGTGTGAATAGGGCTGCAATAAACATGGGGATGCAGACATCTCTGCAGGTGGATGCTTTTGTATCTTTTGGGGAGATGCCTAGAAGCACACACATATTTTTTGAGAGAGAGAGAGGAAGGAAGGAAGAGGAGGAAGAAGCATTTTAAGGAAGGAAGGAAGGAAAGTTATTATTTATTTTGGTTGTTCCTTCTGGCTCCAGGTCTCAAACCCAGGTCCTTGGGCTTAACGTGGTCCATCCCCTGCTTGTCTGTGTAGGACTATGACACTAGGGCACACACTATACATACATATTTTAATTAACATTTTACATGTGTACAACTTTAAAAAGAAGGAGGAAATGCTTGAACTTCTGGAGAGTTTCTTATAAGTTGATCTGGGGAAGATGAGTGTGACAAAATTTGGGAAGAGGAAATAGCTACCTCCTCATCATCCAGGGAATTGACAAGACAGACTTCATCAGGGAGGGTAGACACTGGTTCTCTCTTTGGATGCCATTATTTGGAGGGACTATGGATCAGCAGACTACTTCCCAAGCATGCAAAGTCATAGGCTTGTTTCCCTTATATTCTTTCTCGAATACACCTTTACTAATTCTCCCCAACTCAATCTTGTGTTTTAACCATGTTACCAGTTACCATCCTCAAACTTACTCTCTGTTTTCTAACTTCAGTCTCTCCCTCCCTATCTACCTCCCTTCTTTCTTTCTCTCTCTCTCTCTCTCTCTCTTTTCTTTATTTTTGATGTTCTTTTCTTAGCCTGTAGTGACCTCTCTAGTCCTTGTCCTTGTCGGAGATGTAGTTCAAGTCTCTGATCAACTGCTACCTCTTTGTAAGGATAATCCTCCCCTTTTTCAAAAGGATGTTTGCTTGTTCTTTCTCTCTTTGAACACTCTTTTTTTGAGCTTCCCTTTTTATTACATATTGAAAGTACTCACCTTCTTGCCTTGGCCTGCTTGCTTGTTATTATTTTAAGTACCCTAGTGAATAAACATTTCCTTAAAATACATTCTCAACTCTCTCTTCTAAAGAGCTTTGAGTTATTAAGTCTCTTGGGAATGAGGCATTTTTGACCTTTTTTTTTTTTTAACTTCCCAATAATATCTCTATCCATATAATAACAGTCTGGAAAGAAAAGTATTGGGCAGAAACTCTTAAAAACCTTTAAAAACTCAAAAGAGTTTGAATTATTTATTGATCCTCAAAACTTGGATTTTTCCTATATCCCCTATTGTAGTTATTGTACAACCTTCAGCTAATTTTCCAAGATTCAAGCTAGGACTTACTCTGGGCAATGCCTGCTCTTATCACCCACATATAGTCAGTTATCAAGACTTATCAGATCTGCCTCCTACATGTATGGCATAGTGTCATGAAGTCAACGTAATAGTACAATGTAGTAGTAATCTTTGGAAGAAGGAAAAAATCAGAAGAAATTGAGACCCCCAGATGTCAAGTTCTTAGCCGGAGAAGACAAGGACAACAAATGACTGAACTAAGATGAATCAGAGTTCCTGAATCCAGCATTTACTTTATGTGTTCTGTCTTACTTGCCTATCATTATGTTTTTTTTCCTCTTTATCTTCAAGTATTTTGGTTAACTTGTTTGCAGGAATGAGAGAAGACAAAGTTATTGTCTCCTCTCATTTATTTGTTAGGTAAACTTTAACCCTAGAATAAGCCTTTGTCTGAGACTTCCACCCACCAGCCTCTGTTTCAAGCCAACATTATTCAAGATGAGGAAAGAAGAACCAAATAGGTGCTAAAGGAAATAAGTCAATGAAGTAAAACTAAAATAAATGTGATAGGAAGAGAGAGGAATATTTCTCCTGAATCATCTGGTCAAAAGAAAAGTTTCAGGTGGGGTTAGAGAGCATGACACCCATATCCTGGAATTCCAGACATTTAAAGAAGGTGGTTTATTATTTCCATTGTAGAAGACATCAGTGGAACTCATGGTAAAACAAAAGCTAGGATTTCTGTTGGGGTTGATCCGTCTTCACACCACAAGTTATCCCTTATTTAGATGTGATGTTGATAGACTGAATGACAGACCTGCCGTCCCCTCTGTTGGGAGCACAGATATATTCTGCCTGTATTATCTAAAGTAGAGACCACACAGTAGAAAAAACTCCAGAAGAGTAATGGCATAGACCAAACTGGTCATTTATGCTCAAAGTATTAGCTGTTGATTAGCTTTCTTAAAAATGACTTATGAAAGTAAAAAGAAAACAGACCCATAAAACACAGTGCTGGTTCCCTTAGACTCATTATTCTCATTTCAAGATTTTTCTTGGACTCAGATTTGTCTTCCTAGAGAACATGACATTGTCATAGAGCAGGTGGTAAAATGTCTACATTTTTAAAAATGGGACCAAAAGGGCTATATGATCTTGGAAAATGCTGCAGCGGTAAAACACCATGAGAATTTGTCCAGACCGTGTAGTCAGGTTAGTTTAAATTTTCCATCAAAAATAAAATTCCAGGTTAGGAAATTGAAGAGAATAGGAAATTCTCCCTAAAAGAATTTTTGGGGGTGTGACTGCTGATATACCAACCAAACCCTAGTTTTACAGTGATGACTTGTGAGGCCTCTTCCTTCAAACAGTATATCAGTGGCCCCCACTGTTTGCCCTCGACAGAGCTTCCTTACATGCTTTTCCATCATGCAGTACTTCTTACTCACTTCTGGGTCACCAACTCTTTTTCTCTTTCTACTCCTTACTTCCTTCTTGGTTCCAGGTCCCCCACAGACTTCTTGACCTTGATAGAGTCAGAGAGCATGTGCATGGGAAGGTCCCAGCTCACATAAATCATATTCTTCTTTGTGGCTCTTCTCTATGATAGGGCTTTAGAATAACTTTCAGGGGAGGTCAGCAAAGAGTCACATAGCAATCAAAGACAGACAGGCAGAAAAGAGAAGAAAAGTCGATTCATAAACTGTTGTTAATCCATACTACTGTTAGTCACTGTTTTTTTAAAGATGATGTAGTAAAATTTTAGAGGTATAAAGAATGTGTCATTTTGCATCAATCAAAGAGATTATGAAATCTTCCAAAATCAAATTCTCTCTCTTCTTTTTTCTGCATTTATCTCATGAAATTTCTGAAGCGATATAGCAATTACATGTAAAACATAATTGTAGACAATAATACATTTTCCAACAGTCTCTTAGACACATTTTATTTACCAGGTGTTAATATGAATATTTTAACTCTTTAAGAAATTGGAAGTGGATGATTTGCACACAAGATCACCTGTTTTCAATATGTGGTTTGATAGCAGCAATTCACATTTTAGTGCAAGCTAGTTACAATTACACAATTATCCTGTTAGAATTGAAATAATGCTGTGGTTGATCCTCTACATTTAGGAACTTTTTTATGGAATAAATTAAAAATCAATACATGTAAGTTCAAACCAGGGTCATTGCATGGATAAGTTGGTAATATTAAAAAGTCCTGCAATAAATACCTAAACCAAGAAGGTTTACAATAAGTGTTGCATTTAGGAACTAAGTTAAGATAAAAGTGAATATATAAATATAGGTCCATATATCAAATTCTTGAAACATACTACTGAACAAAATTTGGAGTCTTTTTGCAAAAAAGAAACCTACTTTTCCTCTTACCTAATCTTCACCTATTTGATGCAACGGTCAGTTTTCTCTTTGCAGTTAGTTAAAATTAATCTTTCACAGTTATCACTTGGTAAGAAGTGGGGTATTTTTCTCTCAGAGACCAACCAGAAACAGTCCTGGTTTGTTTCTTCATTTGATTTCCTTCCCATTAACTTAATTGTTGTTTTATTAGACCCAGTGCACTATGTATAAACATACATAAATGCATATACATACACACAAATGCACGCACACACACACACACGGAAGGAAGGAAGGAAGATGGTTTTCCCAGACCTGGGTTTTTGAACCCAGGACTTTGCATGGTCTATGCCTCGGCTACTGATTTAGAACCACCAGAGCACATCAACAGATTTTTTTCTAATCATGTGAAGGCTTTACAGCTTGGATTAGACAATCTTCCAGCCCTGAGTTCTCAGGAGGCTCCTTAATAAGTTATTTGCTACTAAATTCAGTTGTATTGTCTTTTTTTCCCCCTTGAAACAAAAGTAACTAATTATGAAGTTTTATAACATTACTACTTTTTGTTGCTGTAGTTTTTGTTGGCTATGATGAAGAGCAAAGTTTCAATTCTTCTAGAAAAGTAGTTTTCCTTTTTGGATACTAGGCAAATGCTGCACGACCCAGTCAATCTGCCATTTTATTCTTTTGGGGGGAAATCATGGCCTACTCTGGCTCCCTATGAGAACATTTTTTCTCTTATAAATTCAGAGCTGGACTGTCTGACACTGGAGGACTTTCAGGCTCTCCCTGCTACTTTTCCATCAATAGCATAAACATCAGCACGTAGACCGCAAGGGAAGAGATATATGTAGAAGAAAGAATTCACTAGAAATTACTAGCGCTCCTGAGAGGGATTATTCCTAATTTTCTAATAAATAAACTGAAATTAAATGTGAACTAAAGCATATGTTTTTCAGGGTGATCATTTATTAGGTTGATTTCTTTCTGTTTGGATTTGATTTGGGGTATTTGTTTTTTTAGATTCCCTTTTCATTTTAGTTTTTGAAAGGGTAATGCTTATATACAGTTCACCCAGAAAAGTGTATAAAAATGTATACTCAGAGAAGTCTTACTTCCATTTACTCATCTCCATCCACACATATTGGTAAAGTTTGCCATTAGTTTTGGAGTTATTTTTCCTGCACGGCTTTTGGCAAAAAATAGCAAATGTGTGTATTCAGTGTACACTGTGTGTATTCAATGTACACTTTGTGTATCGTTTTGTTTTTTTTTTTTATACAAAAGATACATTCTTCTGCTTTTTAATAGTAACAGTAGTTCATAGAGAGTTCCTTTTCTTTTTTGTTTTTTAGTTTTGGCATAGTGCCCCATTATGCAGATATTATAATAAATATTCATGATAAACATCTTTGGTAAAAAATTCTGAAAATAAAACTTACAATGATGAAAACTACACAATATAAAGGTTGTTGAAGATTAAAATCTATGGAAGGAACATGTTGAGAAAGATTAGACAAAATTTAAATTGGTGGAAATATCATAAAATAGAGTAATAAAAACTAGAACTTTGCATGATAAGGTTTTTGTGTCACTAAAATCAATACCAGAATCAAATCTTCTTAGCAAATTAAAAAATATATCAAATTCAACCTGGGAAATTAGGCTTCTCAGAAAATCTGCCAGAGAAAAATCACAATGTCAGAAACTAAAATTGGGAAAATCTGATCAAACAATAATGGCTTCAGAATAGTATATATGTATATGTACATGTATATATACATAAATGTATGTATATATCCATATCTGTCTAGATACAGATATATATGTCTATATATACATATATATTTTTTTTAATTAAGGAAAGATGTAGGCAAGAATGAAGGTGAGTAGGCAGGCAGACAGAGAGAGAAGGAAGAAGCACTTTATTTTATTTAACTGTTCATCTTAGTTGTTCCCCACTGGCCCTGGGTCTTGAACTAGGGATCTTGGGATGTATGTGGACTACACCTGGTGAACTAAACCACTAGGCCACAGGTTATGCCTTCAGAATAATATTTAAGTTGGAAAGAATTGATCTAAATGAAAGAAATTTTAGTTACATTAAAGATAGAAATGAGAAAAAATTAATTGCCCTATATAGCAAATTCATCAAAGAATCAACCTGGCTTAATGATAAGCTCCAAAAAAAAAAAAAAGCTATCTATCTATCATCTATCTATCTATCATCTATCTAAATATCTTTTATTTTTTCCTTTGAAAAGTTGTAGTCAGAAATGAAGGAGAGTAGAGGCTAGCAGGTAGAAACTGTTTATTTAGTTGTTCATCTTGATTGTTGCCTCGGGCCCTGGGTTGTGAACCCAGGTCTGTGGGATGTATGTGGATTGTACTTTCAGTTAGACACGGCTGGCTTATGAGCTGCTGCACCAGAGTGCGCCCCAAAATGTTTTCTTGATGAAAATTGATCACGTTTTTACACTTCTGCTTAAAATAAATTGTTGTTGCTCCTCCCTTCTCCTCGACTGTGAGTCTCTCACCCAGGTCCCTGGCTTTCATAGACTGTAGTTGAGCCACCTGAGCCCACAAAGAGGGGCTAAAATATTCTACACGAGATTAATTATTGATCTCCTGGGGGCACAAAGTGATGTCAAGGAAAACCACCAGCATGTTCAAGCATGTGCTGGACTCCTTTTTTCATAAGTTCTACCTGTAATTTTTCATTTTTTCTCCTTTTTTTCAGTCCTTTATGTCATCTTTGATGTACCATTTCAGAACTGCTATGCTATAGATTAAGCTGTCCTTGCATTGACATGTTTCTTTCTCCCTCCCACTTTCCAACAACTCAAAGTCTTTTTGCTTTTCAGGCTCTTGACGGTATCCAGTCAGGCAGGGTGGACCTTTTTTTCTTTCCTGCTCTCCTCTTCAGGAGTCACATATCATCTTTGCTGAAATTTGCATATTTCAGGTATTTACTAGCCTGTTGAAGAAAGCAACCAACCTTCCCTACAAGTATCTTCACTCCTTTCCCTGTTTTTCAGTCTGAATTTCTAATGTAGTTATTTAATTATTTTAAAACAGAACCCATATAAACAGAAGCTCGTTGGGGGTCCTCAGTCATGTTTTATTTATTCATTTTCATTGAGGTAACTTTGATGTATAAGATAATTTGAGTTTTAGATGTGAAAATTGACTCTTTAACAAATAAATATCACATCACAACCACAACCAAATTAGTAATAATTCTCCAGTATTGTCTATTGGATCCCCACAACCCCTTCTTAACACCCTCACCCACTTCGTGTATCCTCTGAAACTCAGTTTTATTGTCAGTGTCCCACGCTTAGCTTTCAGTTTATTTTGTGTGTTTGTTTGCTTTGTGTCTGTCTTTCTACATGAGTCAGATCATCTAGTATTTGTTTTTCTCCCTCATATATCACTTAGCAAAATCCCCTCTGGCTCCATCCCTGTGTTTGCAAATGGCAAGATTTCATCCTTTTGTTAAAATATAGAGCTGAGTAGTGTTCCATATGTGTATACAGTATATCTTTTTTATCCACTCATCTTTGTAGGCTGTTTTATCGGTATGTAGGTTCTTTCCATTTCTTGGCAATTTGTAAATAGTGCTGCAATGTACCCAGAGGTAACTATGTCTTTTGAATGAGTGTTTCGATATTCTTTGGATAGAGACCTAGAAGTGAAATTGCTGGATCATAGGCAGTACTATTTTTAACTTTTCGAGGCTGCTCTGTACTGTTTTCCAGAATGATTGCACCAATTTTCACTCCCACCAACAGTGTACAAGTGTTGCCTTTTCTCCACACCCTTGGCAACACTTTTCATTTCTAGTATTTTCAATAGATGCTATTCTTGCAGATTTTAACCACTTTCCTCTTAAACCCATCGTGGCCTTTCTGGATCCCTGCCTCCTCTGTCTCCCCTCACCTAAATTATTGATTCCCTGAAGCTCTTTTAGTCCAGGTCTGACTGGAACCACTCCTGTTCTTGAGCGGGGAGCTCCCAAGAGACCTTGGTGAGGGGCTTAAGGACCAAGGTCTCACCAGTCCTGCCACCATTCCCAGCATGGCACTTGGAGCTATGTCCTAACTTGGTAATCATATTTAAGCTTCTGCTTTGCTAAATCTCCCATCATGTACCCTAATTCCAGACTGTATTCTTATCTTCTTACTTCTTACCTCAGTTTCTGTTTCGATAGCCTGTTTGGTATTGCTGTCTCACTAAGCTGACACTGGAACACTAGCATCAGATCAGAACCCTGTTTCTAGCACTTTCTATTTCCAGAGCTTTCTAATCTATCAGCCTCCTGCCTGGCTAGACCCTCCGAGTATTACCTGCTTTTGATTATTTCTCTTTAGGCTCCATCATCCACCAGCACACCCATCCTTTACCTCATGCTGAGCCTCCCAGGTACTGACCACCTGACTAGAGTCCTTCCTCATCTCCACACACTTTCTTCAGCTAGAATGAAGGTCAGTTTTATGTTTCTTTTCATTTTAGGACACTGATTCTCTCGAGCATCTCAAGCATCTGTTCAGTTCTCAGAAGTAAGTATTTCTCCAAGTTTCAGGTTAAAGCTTCATTTCAAATTCACATTTTGAAAAAAGCTTTGACATAATTGAGTTCCTAGATTGACATTTTATTGTATCATATTGTATCATTATATTCCTGGAGTTTATCTACTGATGCTCATCCCGCATTCCTCTTTTTTTCATAGGAAAGGTGCAGATAGGAATGAAGGCGAGGAGAGGCAGACACACAGAAAGAAGAGGAAGAAGCCTTTCATTTATTTCATTTAGTTGTTCTTGGTTTTTAACCCCAGCCCCAGGACGTAAACCTGAGTCCTAGGGATGTATGTGGACTGCATCTGGTGAACCTAACCATCAAGCCACCAGGGCATGATACTCATTCCCTTTTGGAAGAGAGTTTTTTGTTTCAAATCTTTTGTTTTTTTTCTATAGCACCCTTAGGTGCCCTTAAAATAACAGATAGTTCACCTGCTACCTACATTGTTCAAAGATTTCATAACAGCACTCTTTCTAAAATAGAAAAGTTATCTCTGATCAATTATTGAAAGCTTTCTATGTTAGAGTGTGTGGGGCACAAAGACGAATGAAATACAGTCCTTATGAAGCAACACATACACCATACACTTAGAGTAGAGTATGATAAAAGTTCCACCAGCTGGAGTGTGCAAAGAACTCTGGGAACACAGACTTGGAATAAGAAGAACAAGATGGCTTCACAGTCTGTTTGAACTGGTTCCTTAAGGATGAGTAAGAGTTTGCCATAGAGAGCAAGATTATGCCCAACAGAAGAAACAGGAAGTAGAAAGATAACCAGGCTTGTCAGCATATGGCTCATTCCACTGGAGAAAGCATGAATAATTTGGGTGGATCCATTGTAAACTCTGTTAAGGGTGGAGGGGCAGGGGATATGGCTGGAGAGACAGGTTGGGGACCACTGGTAAAAGATCTCACATGCTGTATGCTTAAGAGCTGGGACCTGATTCTGTCAGTGATAGAGACCTATCCCTAATAGTTGAGCAATTCCTCATCTGCCTAATGGGGAAATCCAGTCCTTCTTGTTTGCTAAACATGTATTCATAGCATTTTAAGGAATCAACAAGTCTTCTACACTCTGGCAGTTACATAATGTTGGTACGATTCTTCCAGCAGGCAGATAACCATTCTAGATCTTATCCTTACAAGTAACTTCTCACATTTTACATAAAATATCTTTCCTTACTTTGTGGACACCTTGTTGAAAACTATACTTAATATCAGAGTGCCCTGATAAACTGATATTAACTTATTCACTTATATTGGATATTATGATGAGTATATAAAATTTTGTATGGCAATAGCTTTATGAGAGAGAGAGATAAGTTTGGAAGAGTTTTGTTTTCTGGTTTGTATTTCTTAAAGTTGTTTTGATCATGTATGGCTTCTTCCCTTACTGTTAAGATAAACTCTCAATATTTTCTGATAAGACTAACAACTTTAATTTTGTCATACAATTGTATAAAAGAAATTATCTCTCAAGTAACCATGAAGACATTTTCAAATCTCTTCCCTTTCATAAATATTTTTTGACAGTTGTGCTTTTGAAAAGCATCACAAAGTACTCCTGAGAAGATGTGAATCACTGTGAAATGCAACAGAACAACTCATTTATTGGTTCAACATTTACTTCACATTTGCTATACATCAAGCACTTTGCAGGGTATTAGGTGTGAGATTTACAAAGATAAAAGTTGAGTCCCTGAGTCTTTCTGACACCATCTTGGTATCTGATAGTTGTTTCTTTCTCTGACCTCCCAATTTGAGACTGCTTTACTCTGTTCCTCTGGGGTTGGCCTTGTACTCTTCCTCAGCAAACAGTGCTTGGGTCACTGGAGTTCATTGCCAGGAGCAACAAAAAGTAGAAAGTACATGCGTATTTATGTCTTCCCAAGAAGGCTGTAGCCAGTAACAGAGGGAGGGAATTTTTACCTGAAATTGCTTCTGTGTCTGGCTTCCTATTTCCTCTTTTGCTTCCTCCACTCCCTACCAGTTTCACCTGGTAGGGTGAAGTAAGTAACTTATAACCTAAGACAATAAATATTTGTATCAGGGTGTTCCAGAGAAACAGAATCAACAGGAGATAAGTGTATAAACATAGATTTGGCTATATATGTATGTATGTATCTATACAATCAGTTCTTACGATTCACAGTTCACAGTAATTATGTTTTATTAAGTTGCTGCAAACACTGAATTAGCAAATACTGAACCCTTGGTCCTTGTGGTCCCCTAGGAAATACAAGTTAGGAAACTGGTCACAACATTTCCATCAACTGATCAATATAAAACCTTATTTTATGTGTATTTCTCTTTAAAGATACTGTATTTAATGTGTATATTTGATTCATTGGCGTTGAACTCATGATCAATGGAACTGTAATTCATGCCCAAAGCCCATATAACACACATATTTTGTTTCTGAGGCACATCACAGCCTTCTTGCTCTTTAGAATACTAACACTTCAGCTCTGTGCTGGGGCAAGCAGCGGGATTGCTTCAAAAACTGCAAAATCAATGAAAGGCACAAAATGCAATTAGCGTGGCATTAATTATGCCATATAAAAAGATCCTTATTTGCAACATGAGAGCTGATACACGAAGGCAGAAATTTGCCTGCTTGACCTCAGATGGGAACGTGTACATCAGGCAACTTAAATTTTTTGATCATGTGTATACGTCTATGAATGACTACAAAAGCACCTCGAGTATTACTTTTATGGTTATCATGCATATTAATGAGCATGAAAATTAGCAGATACAGACTCTGAGAATAATGAAGATGGACTGTATATGTATGCAAATATGTTAGCTATGTATATGTGCAATATATACATATGCAAATATACGGGCATTCCCTACATATACATACGTATAAGCATACATGCACATATGTGTATGTATGCACCCATAGACACACATTATATATGTATTATATATACGGGCTGGAAACTCAGACAGGAATTAATGCTGCAAATTTCTTAAGCAAATTTCTTCTCTTTGAAACTTAAGTTTTTGCTTTTAAGGCCCCCAATGAATTGCATGAATCCAGCCCTCATTATTGAAGGTAATATCTTTATTTAAAGTCAGACTATTGTGGATGTTATCCACATTAACAAAGTGCTTTCCCAGACATCTCTAGATCAGTGTTTGATTAAATAATTGGGTACTGTGGTTTGGTCAAGTTGACACAGAAACCAAGTCTCGCACCAGGCAGGCAGCTTTAATCTGCAGTTAATGTCTCTATGCCTACTCAGCCACTAGACATCTCTACTGGCTAGTTCCCTGCTGGAAACCTTTCTTTGGAAGAACAGAGTAACCATTATTTTGTTTTTGTGATTATTTCGTTATTTTATTTTTTATTTATGCCTCTAAGACATCACTTTCCATCTCAAAGAGTCAAGGCACGTATTTTCTCATCTGTCAGAAATAATTCTGCATTTTCATTTTTTTCTATCTAGGTGTGGGATTGTAAGTCAAGGTCAAATAGATTTGAGAAGGCTTTTCAATGAACAGAATTGGAGGAGGCTGTGACTGAGTGTGATCCAAGGGGAGGGGACAGGTGAGAAAAAGCACAGCGGTGAGCTAAGTGTGGTGCACAACCACGGAAGGGAAATCCTTTGGGACACTAGTATTTATCTCTGTGAGCTGTGGGAGATAGAGATGGAAAGGTGGGCATGATTCATATTGCAGAGATTCTTGAATAAAATCATATGAATGATGAGGCTTAAATGGTATGTACATAGCAGCTTAGGTGTAACGTTTTTATTTTTATTTTTTCTTACCCCTAACACCTTCCCCACTGCCCCTCTCCTTAAAAAACTTGGAGCAAATTCAGTCTGGATATGAATTAAAGTCTTCGAATGCAGGCTTTTGCTAGGAATGTCAAGGTGAAGGTCCAGGAACGCTGGATGTCAATGGAGACAGAAGTAATAAATCGAAAAGGAGGATTAGGGGCCTAAGTATTTAATAAGTCACAAAAGAGTGTGATATTTATCCCACATTCTACTTGTGAGTTGAGTGAAACACCAGGAGAAAGTCAATAAGGCAGACCCCCATGTGAACATGGCTGTCAGAGAAGTTGCAGCAGATTGAAAGGAAAAACATTTGAAAATGTGAAAAACAGTTTCCTCTCCATTCCAGACAGTGACTGGGAAGAGAGTTGAGTGCATCTTCCATCCTTTTTTTTAGCCTGTGAAATATAGAAATCACAAAGCCCAGACTGAAAACGGCTGTTCCCTTTGTTATCCCTGGTAGAGCTAAGGGGCTCGGGGAGGTGTGTATAGGCAGTTCAAGTGCAAATGGTTGTGGAGTAGTTCTCACTTTCCAGAAAAATCCTCACACACGTTGCCTCCAGGTGCATCCCCAATGGCATGTTGATTGACTCAGTTCAAAAAGAAATTAGGGATGTAAATGTGTTTGAGAAAATTGTTACCCAAATCACAACATCCTCTTCAAATAGTTGTTTGATTGAATACTGAAAAGAACATTAAAAATCTTCCAGCAAAAATAGCCTTTGCTGAAGTATTCAATGATAAACTGATATGAATTCTTTTCTTGCCCTCTGAGAAAAAGATCATCTTTGCCTTTGATATTAATTCAGGTTTGTTTGCATGTATAATTCAGACACATTTGTAGGTGGCCTTCTGTCAAAATGTCTTGAGATTTCATATTTAGAATTACTAATACTGGGAGCTATGGAATGACTATTAAAATTACTGCCTTAGACAACTGTCAGCAGTGTCTTAAAAGCAAATGAGTATAGACAATGTGCCCCAAAGTAAATTTGCTCAATTTGAAATGACAATAATACAATTATTTTCTATTTGTGTAGCCTTATAATTAGTTAACCTTTTTTGCACTCTTTTTTTATGGATCCCTAATAAACACCTGAAGTTTCCCTTGACCAACAATTTCTGCCTTATTAATTAATTGATTCACTCTTTTATAAATAAAAGTCAGCTATCGTTAGACCCTGGAGAGTCAGTATTGAGCAAGATAGTCTAGGATACTATTTCTGAGACATTTAAATTCTACTGTGGGGGGATAGACAATATGAATTAAATATGTGAATTATCTTAGAACACAAGTTTCAACTCTCTGTCCTACCAACAAATCTACTGTTGATGATTAATTTCATAAACAACATCATCCATCATTTAAAATTATTACTGTGCATTGGATGGAGTTTTAGCAGTGCTTTTTGTAACTTGCATGTCTGGAGATAGGAAAAAGGAAGGAGTCAAAAAGAAAGTGATGAAATTTTTTCTTCCATTGAACTTTCTAAGTACCTAAGAGGTTGGACTTTGCTGTGCCCAGCCAAAGATGGTTAATGGATAATTCTGGAACATCATCCTCTTATTTTACTAACATGTGACAGTACCTTTCATGATAGTCTCTTCTTGAAGATCTCCAGGAACTAAGGAACATGTATTAAAACCTATAAACAACAACAAAATTGTATCCATTGGCAATGCATCATTTGGTCAGTGAACCAAGATTAAATGTTGCAAGTATTTCTAAACAATGTAACTAAGAACCGTAGTTAAGTAATGAACCAAGTAAAAAAAATATTCATTGTGTCTGTTTGCAGCTGGATAAAGTCACTCTTACTTTCAATAACTGAACAGTTCTCAAGAACTATCACTTGAAGGCAGGTTGGCACCATACAACAGGGTCATCCCTGGTTTTAACCCCTTACCCCATTTGTTAAGATCTTTTCTGCCTCCTTTTTGCTAACAGTACCATTTTCTGTAAAGAAATGAATAAATGCATGCCAAGAACTGGGATTTTGTTACATAATCTAATTTTGTTACGTAATTGAACAGATTGAGGGCACAGGAAAAATTTTCTTAGGAGCAAACCAAGCAGAAACTCACCAAAATGAAGAACCTGCTATATATTTCTATATGCAAATGTGACACAGAACACACACCTCTGGTCTGGTTTTGGTGCTTATGTAACTTTTCAGTTACTAGAGGTGAGAGAAAGAGACTCAACTGGTTTGCAAATTAATAATAGATTTTTTTTCATTTGGCTGAGTTCTGAAAATTGCAAAATTATAGTTATTAGTAATAAGAGACTGTTTAGACATGATTACATTTTGCCACTTGAATATAATACAATTTTCACTGTAGCACAGATTGTTTAAACTGGATATTAGGGCTATCATTCCCTTCTTTGGAAAGAAGAGCAACTTGTAATTTTTGTAGGAAAAATAATCCTAAAAGACAAAAACAGAAGACTTAGGGGCAGAAGACTAAATTAAGCAATTCAATAATTCTGTGACTTTGGGCAAATCACTTTATATCTCTGGGCCACTGTTTTTTTCTCATTTGTAAAACAAAATGATCTGTATGCTGTTCTCATGCGTCTTAATTCTTCTCCGACTGAATAATCAGTCACCATTAGGCTCGTTCTGGGGGCCTTCCGGATTCTGTCCATATTAGAAATCCACTTCCTTCGTATCCCCTTGCATATGTGTTCACTTGTGTTCCAGTGAAGAGTAGAAATACCCTTACAGTAAGAAGGTGAAGAACATTTCTTAATTATTTGGGCTATTTCAGTGAATATACTGTGAATTTTCATTAACCATTACTTTCACATGGAACAACTGTGTGGAATGTTGGAGAACATGAAAAGTTCATTTAAAATCAATTCCAAACACATTTTATTTTGATCACTGTCTCCACACATTTGTCACATGGAAATTTCTTTCCATGAATTGAATTCCAGAGACAGAAATCACACACAATTCTGAAATATTTAAAAAAAAAAAGTTGGAACTGATTCTTGAGTAAATAAATGCATCCGTTTTCTATGACTGTGCTTATGCCTAAATTGTTTCAAAGAGAAGTCCCTTCTGATGATCCTTCCATTGGACCCTGACTGCTACCGTATTTCTTAGGGCTCAGCTTATAATCACTTCTAAAATGATAGGGCAGAGAAAAAAATTCTTTGGGCAAGTGTAGAAATCAATCTCAAGTGAACAATCTTGATCCACTTTCTTCCCTAAGCTTCTTTTCTTTAGCTCCTATGAATCTGGTCTCTGATCAAAATAGTCGTTCAAAAGTCACAAGGGAGATGAATCACTTGAGACCTGTGTAGGCACAGAAATATAATAAGCACAGTGACCCTAATGCAGATGCCACAATGCTTACAAGTATTGACCCTTGTGAGATTCCCCAGGTACCCTTCCTTCTCTCCATGTTACCTTTTGCACATGTGCTTTGCCTATATAACCTCCATAGCCTTTCTAGTTGGGGATGGAGCTTTGAAACAGGACAGGTCTCTCAGTTCCTTGGTTAGTGCCCTTCAATAATAAATCTTTATTCAGTTGACTTCTGTGTGCCAGGAACCAAAAATGTCTGTTCTGTAGCACTACCGCTGCTAACTTTTTGTCTAACTCCAGACAAGTTACCAGCTAAGTCAGTCTGTCAGAGTTTCTTTATTTTAAGCAAATAATTTTGTGAATCTGTATGTTTAAATTTTTTACTTTTATTGTATATGTTTTGGGTGTACAGTTACCAAGCTCTGACAAATGTCTTATCATATTATTAGCACCACAGTCAGAATATAGAACAGTGCCCTCTCACCAAAAAACTTCCTTGAGTTGCCCCTTTGTGGTCAAACCCTTCTCCCAGTCTTCACCTTTGTCAATCACTGATTTTTGTTCTGATTCTAAAGATTTGCATTTTACAGAATGACATATAATTGGAAAAATGTGGTATCAAGATTTTGAGTCTGATTGTTTTCACTTTGCATAAGGCATTGGAGATCCATTTCTATCAGTACATATGCAAATAGTTTGTTCCAACCTATTGGTGATTAGTGAATACATAGATGTACTGGGTTTTGTTTATCTATTCATCTGCTGAAAGGACATTTAGATTAATTCTATTTTTGACAATTATGAATAAAGCTACTATAACATTCATCTACAGATTTTTTTTTATGAATATGCTTTCATTTTTCTTGGGTAAATATCTATAAGTGGGATTGCTGAGTCATATGGTAAATATATGTTTAATTTTATTAGGAACTGCCAAACTATTTTACAGAGTCACTGTACCATTTTGCATGTCAATGATGTATGAAAAGTTGCAGAAATTCCTCTGATGCTACTCAACCAAAGTTGCTTGTTAAATCATTCCAATAGGTGTGTTGTGGGATGTATCTTTTTTTTTTAACCACAGGAACATCTTTTACATTATGACACAAAATACTAGTTTCAGTTTAAGGTATTTTCACTAGTATTAATTTGCCAGTGTATGGAGCAAGCCCAAGACCCTGAATAGACATTTTAATTCTGTCTGCTTGGCCAAGGATGTATAAAATTGACATATTCCAGAACGAAGACTCCCATAGGGTAAATGACACATTTGAGCTATAGAAAGTGAATGTATAGTGTTAGACTAGTTATCTTCCCCTGTAACTTACTATCAAAGGCTCAGAAACAAATTGAGACTTTTCAAATCCCACTGCTACATAAGTAGGAAATAACTTTAAAATAATAAGAAGCACTTACTCTATTGTACAAGTTATGATACAGGACTGCCAAGTTTAATGTCAAACACAATGCACTTTCATCATGTGTTTAGTTAGCATTACATCTGAATCCTTACTTGGAATTGTCTTCTCTCCTGCTGTCTTTACTGAATGGAACGTGTGGTCTTTGAGTTGGGCTTCAGGTGTGTGGTGTTCTAGGTGCGCATCAGAGTAACTAATATCCTAACTTTGACTTTTGTCCTCAGAGCATCTTGAAATCTTAGTGACTCCCTCAGTTTCTGTATTAGACTGACACTCATGGCTTGTTCTGTCCTGAAGCTGCTTGGAACCTGATATTTCTGAGTTACATCTTCAGCAGGAAATAGGCTCTGAGATTAGCAAGAAAGGAAAAACTTCTATGGTCAAAGTTCCTTCCGAAATTCTTTTAGGATAATGTCAAGTTAGAGGCCACCACATCATCTCACAGCTGAATTCACTTAGGCAAATTTATCTCCAGCTTTGGAACAAGTTCCTTTTTCTATATTTGAGCACCTGTTGAAGGAGCTGGCTTTTGTTCAGGGGCCCTGTTTTAAGAAAGCTACCTTCTGTGTCTGAGTACCAGAAGTCTATCTAGTGTATCCGAGTATCATGCTTCCAGAAGCTCAGAGGAACTGAGCTAAGCCAGGAAAACAGATTGTCTCCTATTTTGACTCCTCTTGGGCATATACTCAGCATATTGAGAGAGATGGCGAGTAGAATTGCTGGTGCCATCTTGGTATTTTTCTGTTTCACCTGCTACCCTTTGCCCACCTTCCCAAGAAATATAGTTAGATTTCCACCAGAAAAATGTTTTAATTCTAAAATCTTTGTAATTCTACCTTTTTGTATGGTGAGAGCACAGTTTTTGTCTACTTTTCTTTTCCCTTTCTTTATAATGAAGTGGACAAAACTTGATGAATTTTACAGACCTCTTATTGTTGAGTGGGAAACAGGGAAAATCCTACTCTTGTCCCCTTACAAGTGGCACAATTTACGAGCCTGCCCGCAGAACTGCCACCCCCAGCACTGTTTTTGCACTAGTGAGAGGCATTCTCACCTGTTGCTGCTTCCCTAAAGCAGTAGAGTTCTCCTCCTGAGGTCTGCAAATGCTCGGGCAGATTATAGAGCGGAACTCATTAAAATCTGGCTTTGGAGAGTTTGCGGTAGAGTATAATGTGTGATTCCTTCCATTTTCATTTTCTGCCATGCTTGTGGCATTACTCATTGGAGATGCGTTACACCTCTTGGACATCTTTTATGCAATTAGTTTCACAGAAGTGAAAATGCCACTAAAATGTGCAAAATATGGCAGTGCAAATTTCCACGTTGGTTTAATAGTACAAAATAACTACTTCTTACATATAAAAATGATAGTATGTAAAAATAGGTAAAGATGCATACATACTCTCAATAAATAAAAAAATAAATTATTTTAAAAATAAGTAGATAAGATTTGAAGAATTGTTTGGACAGCTTTATGGAGTAGGCATTCATTAAAAATTAGTTCCTCTTGTTTTCATTCATTTGTGACTCTGTACAAGATGGATTTGTTAAAAGTGTATTTTTAGCTAAATGAAAAAAAAAAAAGCGCTTATACAAAAGGACTCAATTCTTGGATCTCCCAGTTCTTCCTTTATTTCGGGAAAGAAGGATGGCCCAACAGAAATTATGAATCTCAAACTATATGCAAGTCTTAGTTTTCTGTGAGACTTTAGGCAAATGATTTAATGATTTGAACATAATTTCTTTTGCTTAAAATAATAAGAGAATATTCCAAATATTCAAGTTAGTTGATAATAACTGTTAACATTGTTTACAGTTGTGGATGAGTACATTGAATGTTCAGTTCATTGAAATTGTTCGATTTTATTTAGGAACAAATAAACAGACAAATCCCAGCAAAAACTCATGGAATACATGATGACTTCCAGGGAGGTGGGAGGGAAGATGGAAAGTAGAGGGAAAAAGGTAGTGGTAAAGGATACTGGAAATCTGGTGGAGGGGTGGTGTGAAATATAGATTGAAATGCAATATTCATATTCAGAAAAGAATGTAGCATTGCGAAGAAAAGAGATAATATCAATAATATAAAAATTTAGTTCCAAGCATGCTTCTAACTATATAATTGCCTGTGTTAGTCTCTCTAGAGGAAGATTTGGTGATAAATACATGATCTTGGGCCTTCTCAATCATTGTCAGGATAAAACAATGATTATGATTTCCATATACATGTTGCTTTACTACAGAAAGAGAATTCACCATTTCTGCAGACATAGGTGTGCAGGCTACCAGTGCAGTGAGGTCTCTTCCTAAATTATTAGACCTCATCTCATGAGTGTGACTGAGTTTCATTGCCTCCCCTAGAGATAGACCTCCTTTGTATATTCAGGCTGGATGAAATGTTTGGGCTTTTGCAGTTATGCGTGGAAGGTTATACATTTACCATGGAAAAGAATGTCATTCAGGGAGACCTCAGGACTTGCAGATAGACCTCTTTAAAGATAATACTACTCTGGATAACCATTACATTTAACACATAATCATTATTAGAGTAATGATGACATAATTTAAAATAAAAAAAAATAGTAATTGACTTTTAAGGAAACATTCTCAATTCCTGCTAATTGGAAGCCACCACTTTCCCCTAGTTAAACTGCTTCTTCTGTTTATTCCCTTCTATATTTCTAAATTGCATGTGCATTATATTGATTTCTTTATTATTAAAATTTTAGACATTTAATATTTATCTTAAACTATGCAAGAGGATTTTTTTGTCCTGCACACATTCACCAGTCTATATCCCTGTATAATACACACACCTCCCCAATATAATTAAATCACAATTTCTTTTTAGACCTATTGAGTCATAATGATTATTAAACATTATTCATAACTGAGAAACTTATTATTATATTATATTATATATGTGAGTATTATAATTGCACATATTTTCTTCCATAATGTTTGCTTTTTTTTCCTGGAATTGACATTGAGAGGCAAGCCCTGGTGATTTAGTGGTTAAATCTGCAGTCTCCGAATGGTGCCGTTCACATACATCCTATGGATCCAGGTTCACATTCTGTGTCCAGGTGGGGGTTGGGGGAGGAGAATAAGCAAGAAGCAAGATGAACAAATAAATAAAATAAATGAAGTGCTTCTTTCTCCTCTCTCTTACTGCCTGCCTGCCTGCTTGCTTTCATTCCTCCCTGCAACTTTCCATAAAAATAATTTAAAAAATTGAGAAAGGACCACACTATCTGATCACACTGTATGACCTAATTAAAGAGTGTTCAACTCTTAGAGACTGACATACTCTGAAGATTCTACTGGGAAAACTGAATTTGTTTTGTTTTTTTTATTTAAAGAAAGATGTAGGCAGGAATGAAGGCAAACAGGCAGGCAGGAAGAAAGGAGGAAGAATCACTCCATTTTTCTTTAGTTGTTCACAATGGTCGTTCCCCCAGGCCCCAGGTCCTGAGATTTGTACCTTAGGATGTCCGTGGGACTTCTCGCAGGTGTACTAGACCACTAAGCCACCAAGGCACACCCTAAACTGAGTTTTTGAAAATTCTTGGCTATCTGCTTCTCTTTGAAGTCATTAACTTACACCTCCAAGGCCTACACTCAGAGGTCTCCTCTCTCAACCTGGAGCAAGAGATCCTGCTAATTATAAGGCAATTCTTATAAGAGCCCTCAGATGCTGTCCCAGTGTCCAGAAAAATCTAAGTCTGCTGTGCTGAGGGGCTGGGCCGACACGGGCGCAGCGGTAGTCCTCAGGCTCCTCTCTGTCACTGTCCAGAGGAGGCCATCCTCCTCCCTCCTGCAGGCCCTCTGTTCTTGTCTTGCCCATCTTTATTGTCCCTGTTCATTTTGGGGACACGCATCCTTGAGTAGTTTCCTGGGAAGGGGTTCATGGTAAGCACTTCCATTTTTTTTTTAAGACTTAAAAATACCGTTATCCTGTTTTGTTACTTGCTAGTTTGACAGATTTGATATTCTATGGCAGGAATGACCCTGAATTCAAAGTTCAGAAGGATTCTTCTATTGTTTCCGGTCTCCAGTGTTTCTGCTGGGAAGTCCGGTGCTATACTGATGTTTTTCTTATTGTTATTAACAACTTTATTGACTGACAATTCTATACTGATTCTTAATTCATTGTAAGGGATGAGGAATGTTTTACCCTCTGATGATATTTAAGATCTACCTTTTATCTCTGTGTTTTTTTGTTTGTTTGTTTGTTTTTTATAGTTAGTCAATTAACCTAGGAACATATGCCTTCAGTTCTGGAAAATACTTTTTGTATTATTCTTTTATAATAATCTCCTATCTTTTCTTTGCTATTTCTGGATGTCAGACTTCTTGGATTGATTCATTAAATAAAACTTTCCAACTGGGCTGGAGAAGAAGGCAATAGCTGACTGGTAAGCAGTGGCAAATCAGCAAATAATATGGCGCGTGGACTGCCAAACTATGAAGTATCTCAGACCCAATAGTAGAACATCATTCTGCCTCTCACTCCTTTATCTCTTACTGCTTATTTAAGTTGGACTTTTAATATACTATCTGCTGCTCTTCAGACACCCATGGTGCATTGTTGCCATTCCCCAACTGATTGGATTTCTAGGCACACTCTTAGTAACCTTCAGAGAACAAAGAGGCTCTGGGAGGGTGTCGCCCTGACCACCCTGTAGCTTTTGCTGGATCTGAATTTGAATTCCAGCATGGGGCCTCACATGGAGTCCAGCCTGGCACAGGTGTTGCAGGTGATGTGGGGAAATGACTACAGGTTGGCCAAGTATTTGTAGACCATTTCTCAGACAAACAGAAATCTGTTGACTTTGAGCATGAACAGACCATGTTAGTGTTAGATTTGTGGCTGTACTCCCTACCTTTTGGTAACCATGACAAGGACAAGAAATGGAACACTGCCTTCCCTCCCCAAAGCAACCACTCTCCTGACTCTTAAAGTGTCATAGATACCCTGCTGGGACTGGTCACCTGGCTGCAGGATTGGTTCAAGGTGCAGATTGGTACAGTGCTGCCAAGTTTAATAGACTGAGAGATGCTGATATCTCCATGAGGGAGCAAGCCCACATTTTGCTGCTGAAGATCATGGATCAAGCTACTAATTCCCAGCAGGATGTATGAGACCAAGTACTGGGAGGCTCCAAGCACAAGAATTTCTGGACTCGGGAAGGCATGTGTCTTTGCCTGGTCTCCACACTCAGTGCCTCTGGCACACATACTTGACACTAAACAAGACCATGCCACATAGATGCAACTGAGATCCAAGCAGCCAGGCTCCAGACAGATAATGCGGGGTATGTTTGGAAAGTCCCAGGGCATAGTGGGCAGGGTGCACACTGGCCAGGTCACCATGTTTATCATGTTGGTCTGCAGCAAGCTACAGAACAGAGAACATGTATTTGAGGCCCTTTGTGGGGCCAAGTTCAAGTTTCTTGGTTGGCAGTGAATCTACATCTCCAAGAAGTGGGGCTTCACCAAGTGGATGAATCTAAAGACAGTGACTGAGCAACAGCTCATCCAGATGGCGTATTGGTATAGTGAATTTGCAAAACATTTTGAGAATCCTCAGAAAATTAGAGATAGAACATAAACCAACAATCTCACTTCTAAGTGTTTATCTAGAGGAAATGGAATAACTGTCTTAAAAAGATAACTGAACCTTCACTTTGTGGCAGCCTTATTTATAATAGCCATAACACAGGAACAGCCTACATGTTTATTAATGGATTAATGAATAAAGAAAACAATAGAATATTATTCAGCCATAAAAAGATGGAAATTCTGACATTTGTGACAAAATGGATAGAACTGGAGGGCATTATGCTAAACGAAATAAGTCAGCCAGAGAAAGACAAATGCTATACAGCATAACATATGGAATCTAAAAAAGCTGAACTCAAAGAAATAGATTATAAATAATTGTTGCCAGAGGCTGGGATATGGGAACAATAAGTTTTCCATCAAAGGGTCCAAACTTCATCTATAAAATAAGTACATTTGAGAAATTAAATATATAGCATATAATGATTATGATGAATAATACTCTTATATACTTGAAAGTTACTAAGAAAGTAGATCTTAAACTAATAGTCACCTACCAAAAATTTTTAGTGTTGTGAGGAGATGGTGGTTGTAACTAACCCTATTGTGGTAATCATTTTGTAATATATACATGTATCAAGTTCATGCTGTACACTTTAGCTTTACATCTGTTACATGTCAATGATCTTTCAGTAAAAATGAAAAATATATAAATCAATAATTAGAAAAATACCCATCACAGGATGAAACAGAATGAAAGAATGAACATATTATTGAAAAGAATGACAGAAACCCAAGGATATCCTATTGCTCAAGGATAGAATGAATCTTTTCTGCACTCAGAAAGAAGCCAGGACTCCTTCCTCCCAGATATTTGGGGTTGTAACCAGTCCACATCTGCTTTTGCTTTTATTCTGCTTCAGAAAGCTGCTCTTGAAGGGCTTTAATACCTGTCTCCCAAATATTTCTCCTGAGAGGTGTGCTCATTCTCATGTTTGAGTCCTCCGTAATATATTTTTAAGGATGAATTAACGTTTCAGAACAGGTTGTATTTTCATGAAAGTATCTGTTGCCCAGGATAATTTTGATAAGAATTTTAGCCGTTTTCTATGGCCCTTCATGAAACAAAGTACTTTAACAATAGGAAGTTAAAATGATTAGTGTTGTCCCTCAAGAGGATTAAAGGAGGGAAGGAATAAAGGAAAACATAGCCCATAATATAAAATCTTGAAAAACTAGGTTAGGCCTTTTAGCAGGCTGGACTGTTGACCTTTGCAGACCACATCTGAGACCTAATAATGGGTCCCCACAATGGCTGCCAATCATCACTGCATTTCTGTTCCTTGCTGAGATCAAGGGTAGCTTGCTTTCTCAATAAAGATGCCAGACTTGAAAAGAAGTTGGTTAAAAAAAAAATCTTGTTGAAAGAAATATCTTGCATAACTCTTGGCACCATTACCAATCTACTGCTTTGCTTATTTGTAACATGTACAGAGGTCATACAAAAAAGGAACTTCTTCCCTGTTCAGTGCCACTCAACTGTCTTCATTACAGTGAAAAAGAGTACTGATTTAGGCAAATATTATTCATCAACAAAAATTCACTGACAGCTTCTTTTGTGTCGGGCATTGTGTAGACCTTGGAATAGAACATGATTCCAATGTGCTAAAGATTTTCATATGTTCAATCACCCAGTAAAGGAGACAGACAGAGATGAAATATCCACACACAAAGATATAAATTGCAACAAAGAGTGGACATGAACTTGGAGAGGACAGGATGGAGGTGGGTGCAAGACCCTGGCTCTGTGGTGGGAGGGAGAGGGGTGAGGAGGCATTGAAGAGAGAGGTGAAGAAAATTTGGGGAGAGGGTGATCTGGAGGTAGGTGTCACAGCATAGTTGGTCTTGTGGTCCACTAAAAAGTTCTAATTTTGTTTTACACACAATGGAAAGAAATTCAAGGGCTTTAATAGGGGTGCATGCTTGACATCTTTATACCTGTTCTTTGAAAAGATCATTGTGCCTGAAATCTGGAGAAAGATGTGGAAAGGCAAGATTGAGATTGACTAATGATAGAGCACGTATCACTGATGAAACCTTATCGACAATCATTAAATCTTGAAAGCAAGATTTAACTGAAAAGAGAAACATCTGTCGAGGATGTCAAGAAGTTAATCTGAGAGTACTCTTTCAGAACAGTAGATATCACAAACTTTTAGGATAAATGATTTCGTAAAGTCTCCTAGAAGAGAAAGTTTGCCATATCTCTTGGGAAGGCATACTGGCATTTGACCAGGAAGACCACTCTGTTTTAAAATGCTGTGCTTTTGATTGGATAACCTTCACAACAAAGTGGAGAAGCAACTTGGCATCACAATTTTATGGATGTCAAGTTTAAGAACCTAAGTTCAGAGTGTAGTGACATATCCCAGTTCATAAAAAAGAAATTTGGCGGCAGTGCTAACTGGTGACTTTCTTTCCAAACTTCCAGTTCTCTTGAGTTGTGCAGCAGACTTTACATTCACCGGAAAATGCCAGAACACTTAAAGTTGGATTCCTTGGGTATTACCCTAAAGTTCTAAGTATGAGGTTACACCTCTGAATTCAGTTTTCATGTACATATTGTATGCATTTTCACTTAATTTCATCAATCCCTCTCTGTTACCTATTAACCTGCAAAGGCAGGTTGAATCACAATAGTTTTATGAACTTGTAAAAATTTCTTTGTCTTCTCAGCCCTATTCCATATGGACACAACAAAAGCTGTGTATCCAAAGTGATATAAGTGGCATCTCAAAGAATCGCTGCATGCTAATCTTATAGAAAATGATGTGCATGCATTTTGGTCTTCTAAGGCAAATTTGCTCCATTTTTTTTCCTTAGCTGATAAAATAGAAAGTCTAGAAATTATTTTATAAATGGTAGAAGTAACAGTCTTCGCTAAAGTTTGATATTCATGTTGCTTGTTTCACCTAATTGTAATATTAACTCCTCATTTTCTAGAGTTTCTAAGAAACTTTAAGTGTAATTATGCTCAAACATAATTCCTGGAGAATATCAGTGAGACCATGTCCCTATTTTCTCTCTTCAAATACTTTCAACCTAGAGTCTGAACTCAGATTATTTCATTATTTTTTCTATATAAATATATTTTATTTTATTTTTAATAATTTTTATTGAAGTAATGTAGCATTAGAACATTATATAAGTTTCAGGTGTGCATTATTATGAAGTGGCATTTGCATAGGTACATTAAGTTTACCACTAAAATCGTTAGCTCTGTTTAAATTGCATTAGAGAAAGTAGTTCAAATAGTTTGATTATTCACTACAGTAGTCATTTCAGAGAAGCAGGTATTTTACAGCATAAAAAGATTAATAGATACTGAAATTCATCTTTGAAATTCTGTTAAAGCATATAATGCTACATCTGGGTCATTCAATTGTAATTGCCTGGGTAATTTAAGCAAAGCCACTTAAATGTTTTACTCTGAAAAATATGAGAAGCAGAAAAAAGAGTTGGGCTTTATTAAAGTTTTATATATGTAAACATATACATACATACATATATATACAGATATATGTATGTATATATACACATACTTATGCTATATATATATATATATATATATATATATTACCTAAACTTCTGTATCATGTCAAACTAGTACATTTCTTAAAGAAATTTCTAATTTTACCTTAATATGTTCAAAGTATATTTAATTTTTTTGGTTCCTTTGTTTGACTAAATGAGAATCTGGAAGTGATCCTAGTGGGTAAAATTAGTAGAAAAAAAGGAGAAACAGAATAATAACATAGTCCCAGAGTATCTCTCCCTAACTGTAACTTCACAGTGTAGAAACCTAGCAGACTCCACCTTAACTAAGGACTCAAGATTAATATCTTAACATATAATACAATTATAGGATTTATCTGTGTTCTGGAGAGAATCTTCATACTCTTTGATCACATGCACTCATGGTGGAATAAAAAAAAATGCTGAAATGTGGGTCCAGAATGTTTACTTTTATTTTATTTATTCTTTTCTTTTCGTACAGCTTTTAAACATTAATTTTATTGAAGGAACATTGTGTCATAACATTTGTAGGCTTATATCGTGCACTGTAATAAATATGCATCTGTATATAATACATCAAATTCACCACCCTTGCGGTTTTTCCTTTGCTGTATAATTGATGCCCCCTATCCCACTTGCCTGCACATTGATTTTTTTGAAATTAATTTTCGCTTGTTTGATTGTTTTCTTTCGTTTGATTGGTTTCTTTATATACCAAATGAGTGATATCATAGCATGTCTGCCTTTCTCTTCCTGGTTTATTACACTAAACCTCATTCCCTCTCTTAGTTCATCAATGTTACTACAAATGACAGACTTTCAACTGACAGTTGAGTAGTATTCTATTATGTATCTATACCACATCTTTTTTTATCCACTCATCTGTTGATACACATTTCCAGCTCCTGGCTACTGTAAATAATGAGGAATTTTCATCCTTGTCTTTTGTTATCTTCTTTAGTTGACATTCCATTTTATCTGATATAAATATGACTGTCCCTACACTTTTAGGTACCATTTGATTGTAAGATTGTCTTCCAAATATTGACTTTGAGCCTATGTTTATCTTTCGAATGCAGATGAATTTCCTGTACATAGCAGAAAGTTAGTTTATGATTTTAAATCCATTCAGTCACTGTCTGCCTTTTGATTAGGAAGTTCAGTCCACTAACATTTAGGGTGATTATTGACATGTAACTGTTTATTGCCATTTTATTAATTGTTTTCTGCATGTTGTTGTAGACGGTACCTTTGTTCTACTTTTTCTTTTCTTAGGTACTTGAAAAGTATATATTTTTTATTTTCTTTGTTTTTTTTCTGTGGGTTTATGTTTTAAGGTCACTCTGTTGGCATAAAAGTTTCTATCTTTATAATCTGTTTTTACTTGAAAAGAAGTTAGTCTTGAGCTCATTCTAATAGCCCACATCTTTATTCTGTATTTTGTCTTTTCATTTTGTTACTGCTTGTAAGTGGAGTTTCTTTTCATTTTATGAAAATACCTTTAGTATTTATTGTAAGGTTGGTTTTGTGGTAATGAATTCCTTTAACTTTTGTTTGTAAAGCTCTTTATCATTCTTCTAATTCTAAGTGATAATCTAGCAGGGTTGGAAATTCTTTTCTCTCAGCACTTTGAATATCTCATACATTTCCCTTCTTCCCTGTAAAGTTTCAACTGAGAAATCCGCTGATGGTCTTATGGGTGTTTCTTTGTATGTAATTTGTTTTACTCTAGCTGCTTTTAAGATTCTTTCTTTATCTTATATTTTTTATATTTTAATGATATGTTTTAGTATAGGTCTGTTTGGGATTCTTTTGTTTGGGACTCTTCAGCTTCCTGGGTCTGGAAGCCTGCTTCCTTCCTCAGGTTCAGGAAATATGCAGCTATTATTTCTTCAAATATGGCTTCTGTCCACCACCTTCTCCTTCTGGGGTCCCTGTGATGTGAATGTTGTTGCTCTTGATGCTATCCCATAGGTCTCATAGGCTGTCTTTATTTCTTTTCTTTTCCTTTCTTTTTTTGCTGGTCTGCTTATGTGCATTCCTCTACCCTATCTTCTGTCTCCTTGGTTTGGTTGGAAGCTTCTTCCAGCCTACTGTTGAACCCCTCTATTGTACTTTTTTTTTTTTTTTAGCTCAGCTATTGCACTTTTCAGTCCCATGAATTCTGTTTGCTTGAAACAAGAGTAACTACTGTGTCTCCCCTCCTAGATTTTTGATTGGCTGGGGCTCTTTCATTCTTATAGTTAAGAGATAGTTCCTCATCTCATGCTCAACTGATACCATAGTTTACACTGTGGGTTGGTGTACTCAGTGCTTAGGGAAGTCCTGGAGCTTGAACATTCAGTGTACTGATCCGCAACTGTAAACAACGTTAACAGTTATTATCAACTAACTTGAATATTTGGAGTAGTCTCTTATTATTTTAAGCAAAAGAAATTATGCTCAGATCATTAAATCATTTGCCTAAAGTCTCACAGCAAACTAAGACTTGCATATAGTTTGAGATTCATAATTTCTGTTGTGCCATCCTTACTTCCCGAAATAAAGGAGGAACTTGGAGATCCAAGAACTGAGTCCTTTTGTGTAAGTGCCTCTTTTTTTCATTTAGCTAAAATTATTCTTTTAACAAATCCATCTACCTGGGGCTTTACTGCATTGTTGGCCTTCAGTGCCAGTTCTGCATGGAAGTAACATCTCTCATTAGAGAGAGGCTAACCCTCTTTCCACAGCTTGCCAAGGTTTTTAGTTGAGCTGCTGAAAGCCAGTTTCCATGTATGGTGGCACCCACTGGCAGGGAGACCCTTCAGCTCTGGGATAGTAGCTATATCAGTGTTCTTTCCCTTTCAGTCCCCAGAGTCTCTGAATAGGGTGGCATGATGCCGAAATAGATTGGCTTCTCTGACCATTTATATAGGTCTGTGTCCTGTCTCTTTGTTCAGGTGCTGGTCCCCTTTATCTTTCAAAGGTTGTATTTGCTAAATAGTATTTTAGTTGTGGCTGTGGGAAGAGGTGGACTCCAGATCTTAACAGTCTACCATCTTGAAATCCGATCTTTCAAGCCCCATAATGTTTATAAGACAGCATATAATCTTTATTCAACAGAGTTGTCTGCTGTATCTTGAAGACTTAAAAATTGTTCAAATCTAAGAAATTATTAATTTATCTGACATTTATTGCATATCTACAAGCAAGTCTAGTATAGAAACATATAGATTGACAAACATCTTAAGATAAAACATGTAAGAATTCTGTTACATGATTGGGTCTACACTGAGTTCTAGATTTTTAGACTCAAACATTCGCATTGGACTTTCCTAGTTCAGGTAGCTTTAACTCTAGCCTCTATAAAGCCAATAGAAATTAGTTAAACATAATTGAAATTAACCCCTCTCCAAATAAAATAAATATTCATGAGCCCATATTGATAAAAATAAATAATTGAAGAAAATATAAATGTAGATAAGGGACAACACTTATTTACAAAAAAGTTCCATGTAATAAGAGCTGTAGGATGTTAGGAAATAGAAAATCACTATCATGATACCATAGAATATTTGCTACAGGCACGATCCACCAATGGATGATAAAATTAGTAGATGAAAGTTTAAGGAAGAACAGAATATTTGTGTAATGTCGAAGTATCTTTTCCAAAATAGTAACTTGCCAGTTGATAAACCTGGAAGACACTACCTTCATTAAAGTTTAACATCACAAATAATAAGATATACTGATGCCATGAGCCCTCTGATATGATGCACTGAGGTTTCATCACCTCTGTGTTATTATTACCAACAATGCAAACCTCTCTCAACAAAAGCAAACATTAGACAAATCAAAATTGTGGTATATGCTATAAAATAACTAATCATTTCACTATCAAAATCTCAAAGTCTTGAAAGATAACAGACTAAAGAACTATAGCAGGTGAGAAAAGACTAAGGAGGCATGATAATTAAAGCACTGTGGTATCCTAGAATGACTGGATCTTGGGACAGAAAGAGAAGTTAGTTGGAAAAAAATGTGGACATCTGAATGAAGTCTGTAGTTTAGTTATCAGTGTTGTGCCAATGTTAATTTCTTGGTTTTCATCATCGTACTTGGTCATGAGGCATTGGAGAAGAAGGGGAATATTGATGGAAACACTCTACTATTTTATCAAGTTTTCTCTAAGCCATACATTTTTTCAAAGTTTTTACTTTTGTTTTTTAACAAAGAAAATGGGAGTTAACACTCGGAAGCTGGCACAATATTCACTGCTTAATGATTATCTGTAGTGGGGAAGTCTAAGTCTCTGTACCGTTCACCACTTGCTTTTCTATTCCATCTCCACCTTCATAGTACACTTGCTCCTTAAATACCATATTTTTGAAATGTGATGCTGGCACACTATAACAGTCATTAAAGATAAAACAATATTCTTGATATTTTCTTGATTTTCTTCTATATCTCAGCTTTCATTGTGGAAAACCAAATTCAACACTTGCCCTGGAGTAGAGTGATGGAATCTTTAGAGCAGGCACCGTTGGTAATACTTACTGTCTCAAGAGCCATCAAGGCACTTATTTCTTCAGCCAGTTCTGGTCCTTCAAGTTCTTTCCTTGAAAAACATCCTTGACAGATAATAAGTCTTGTTGTGTGGGTATTGTTACCTGCCAAGTACAATACTGAGGCTTTTTTGTTGCTGTACAGGATGATTTATGAAGCATCTCATAGCATATTCATTTTCCTAGAATATCTTATATGAAAATTTGACAAAACAGTTCTCAGATCTCATGTCATATAGATAATTTGTGGCGGGAGAATGAGGAAGGGGCTGTTTTCTCTCTTTATAGCTAATAATTTTGCTCTACTATGCTGTTCCAAGATTACGTTTCTTCTGTTTATGTTTCTGAATAAACATATATACACAGAACATATTCAATTTTACCACTAACCGTTTCGTTCATATATGTTCATAAAATTAGCATAATTATAATATAAATAATAAGATGATATAATTCAGGAAAACAATGTTCAGCAACATGTAATCTAGAAAGAATTTCATACCGAGGATTCATATCTTACCAGATTCTAAAAATTCTTCATCTCAAACCATGGAAAATGTTTGGTAGTCTATAGTTTTTTGTTTGTATTTTTAACCTTTTTCAGACTTTGGACTGTAAGAAAATTTTTTTTTATCTCCATGAAAACTGCTGTGTGATTAATGAGAAGAAAATGTGTTTGCTTTCCTCATTTTTCTTAAATTTTTTTATTCAGAGTTTTCATTATGACTGGATCAAAGACAATTTATCATGGATGTTTTTGTGCACAATTTTAGAGATTTTTCTTCTGTTGAAATTCTGAAGAAGCAAAGTTAAAATTTTGTTTGTATAAAGAAGGCAGACTGCCTTTTTCTTGAAATGTTCAAGGCCTAAATGTAATTAGATAGTTAATAGGTAAACATCATTCATAAACATTATTTTATTTAGTGTTTTGAATACTTGTACATTAACAATAATAGTATGTTTCAATGACATGTCTTATTTAGATTACTGCCAATGAAATCCTGGTCCGGTATGATGGTAATATACATGATGATATACCATTAACCATACAAGTATTTCTGAAACCCCATTCACTTAAGTAATTAACTCTTCACCTTCGAATGGCTGAGACTGTACGGTCGATTTTGATCAAATAATGAGGCCAAAACTAAATACCAAGACAGTTCCCCACAAAGGCCTTGGTGGCTTGATATGAAGCTCCTATTCTTCCCCACTACGGAGTGAATGTTAACCCTTATGGGACTACAGCTTTCTTACAGGGTCAGTCTAAATTAGGTGGAACGCCTTTTTATTATCCTCTTTTCCAGTTTGCCTTATACCAGAAGGCTTGCTGTCTGAAGGAGAGTCTGCCTTAATTCCTAATTATACACGACTCTTTAACCTTTGTTAGAAAGCCTAGTTCTCATTCTTTCATACCACATTTTATCACCAAGGCACCTAAGAAATTCTGCTTGTATTCAGCATTTCATATCTTTTCTGAACACTTCCATCAGTTTTTGGCTCTCATTCCTGTGATTTCAGTGATTCAAACTTAGTCCAGATTAGACCCTTTTTGAAAAGTGACAGATACCGTGCTTTCCCTTTCATTATTTTTCTATTCCAACTCAGCCTCAAATAAACTTACTCTATCCTATTATAGTTATAAGATAAAAAAGCAGAACAACTCTCATCTTACTCCTGTACACTGACTGGATAGCAAGTTTGAAGAGTCATTTTCAACACTATTACTACTTTAATCCTGTTGCTCTCAGTAACAGGCTCCAAAATGTTTTTATTGTGATGAGATTGAAAATTTACTTCTGCTGCCATTAAATGTGCTAGTAAAATACAGTTTTTTAAATTGTCTCTAATAGATCAAATCTTCTTTACAATATTTTAGTCCCATGGATAACATAAAGGAAAAACAATTCTACAAACTTGGTACTATATAGTTTAATAGTCTTTTCCAGTATCTATAACAGCTTTATTATGGCTCAGCATATTTGAGATAAATTCTCAGCTTTTGTATTTTTTCACACTTCTGTGTCTTCTTCAAGCTTTGTTGAGGGTGGTTTTATGATCTTGAAGTGTCAGAAGTCAAGGAGATGGTGAGGTGTGGGAAAGGGGAAGTTCACAGACCTACATGAATTGTCTTCACTCAGATGGCAGATTTTGTCTGTTCTCTGGACTTATAACCCCTGAGACAGTTTTCTTTGATGGTTTAGAGAATCAATCTGCTATCCATCACTAATGGCCATTTGCCAAGACTATCCAGTAGTGAAGTTTCCCTATATGACAGTCTCTTAACTGTTCATCCAGTGAAATAGAGAGTAATTGTTTGAAACTTTCCCCATTTTCTGGTCAACAGTGTTACTTCATAAGAAGTGGAGACCATTTAAAAGAATTGTTAATGCTTGCCCTGGGGGTCTATTGGCTAAGTCTGCAGAGCCATAGTCCATGTACCTCCCAAGCACCCCAGTTTGTGACCCAGGGTAGGTGGTATAACCAATGTGAACAACTAAATAAAGTGGTAGAGTGCTTCTTCCTCCTCTCTCTTCCTGCTACTTCTGCTCACCTTCATTCCTCCCTGCAACTGTCCTTTAAAAACAAAAAAAAAAACAACAACAAAAAAAAAAGAATTATTGAAAACAAATGCCTTTGCCCCCTCTCTTTAAAATATATGGCTATAGATGTAACTGTTTCAGAAGCTTTTTGAAAAATCAAGAACTTAAAAAAAAAAAAGAAAACATTCGAGAGGTTAGTTTTTTGATACACAGTTCTGTTGGACTAAACTACTCATTTGATATTAATTTGTTCTGAGAGAGGAACATCTGCATGTTATTAAGTTATTGGGAGCCTTATTAGTTAGGGTTCCACTGGAGTAGCAGAGCTATCAGGGAATACATATTAGGAGATTTTTTTTTATGTGGTTCTGGTTTTACATTTTTTTTTAAAATATAGTTCTGACCTAACAAGTCTGAAATCTGAAGTTGGCAGGAAGGACAGGCTAGAATTCTAGGGCTAACCTGTTACCACATGTTAAAACACTTCTTTATCAAGGACACCTCTACTCCTAAAGTCCTAAACCACAGAGTAAGACCCACCCCAGTTACCTGGGATGATTCTCTCACTCAAAGTTTATCTCTCTTACTCAGAGTGAACTGATTATGAACTTTAATCACATCTGAAAAATATCTTCACCGCAACACTTAGATGAACATTTGATCCAATAACTGAGAATTTAGCAGAACCCAGTGATACACTGGAAGAAAATTACAAACTCAAAGTGTTTGTCTCTGGAATTTCTTGATATAACTCATGATCCAGTTTTCTGTCCTTTATCATTTCAGTCATAGAGCTTTGCTGTATATGTTTCTGTGATATTTTTGGATGTTAAATGGTTAGAGAGGTAGTATAATCAGTATATTCTAAATGTAGAAAACACATGTTCATTTAAATTGCACATAATGACATTAATGACTTTAACCCTTTGTTTTTAATTTAGGCTTTATATATTTAACCAGAACA
Source organism: Solenodon paradoxus (assembly GCA_004363575.1). Lineage (NCBI taxonomy): Eukaryota > Metazoa > Chordata > Mammalia > Eulipotyphla > Solenodontidae > Solenodon > Solenodon paradoxus. The sequence continues at coordinate 355,232 of RJWH01000030.1, forward strand.
TTCTAAGGGCAATCTCTGATTTTAAAGTATAAACGAGAAAGCTTACTTATGCTCAAATAATTTTCAGATGTCATGAACAAGTCATTTACTGCTAATTTTATTCGTTTGTGCTGAAACTATAATTTTAAAGACGTGATGCATTTGTTTACTACTATTTTGAGTATATTTTTGTATTAAATTCACCTTCTTTTCTCATTAACAGACTGCAATTAAAGTAATACTTGCTATGCTGCACAATATCATTTTAATGATGTCACATCAAAGTCTTAAAAGCTATAAAATCACAAGGAAAAAAATCAGTTATAAAAAAATCATTGCTACAGAAAAGTATCACTTTTAAAATTAGTAAAAGAATTTAATTATTCTTTTGTGTTTGAGTTACAATAGCAGACATGTAACAACTCTGTCAAATTTTTATATTAGAATGGAAAGCCCAGCCAAGTTTATGAAGTCACTGAAAGCTTGAAATTTTTATCATGCACCATCACTTGACACTTAATTGTTCTTAAGGTAGTCATTCAGAGGAAGCAGAATAGGGTTACCTTAATTTTTCAAAGACTATCATAAACAGGAAAGCACCAGAATGTTCAATCTTCAAAAAGAATTCATGGTCCCTAAAAATATGTCACACATCCTCAAGGGTTTTATACTTCTACTCAAACTGCCTTGGTCTAGGGAATAATTTAAAAAAATGACAGTATTTCATAGATCCCGATAAGTAATTGAATATGGCTATACGTTGGAAATAATTGCTATGGAATTAATCTCATTCTTTTACTTGATTGTCATTGTTCTGGAAGTTCCAAGTGATCAATCATTATTTTAGTCAGTAATAATAGTAATTAATAGTAAGGACTTGGTGAAATTTCTACCCAGTCAAGAGGTTCTACCAAACTTTCTGATGGAGAAACAGCTGTCCTTGTTCTAGTGATATTCTAGTAACCTTGTGTGTGACTCTATCCCTCTGGAGTCTGAAGGTCAATAGGCATTAAAGGTTCAGAAAAGGAAGCAAAACTTAGTTGACATGTGAAAAAGGAGAGGAATACACTTGTCTCAGAATAGGAGGAGAAAGTATGGATTGAAGAAAAGGAGATAGGAGGCGAAAGAGAAGAGGGTGAGATGGTGAGATGGAGAGATCACACACTCTACAATATATGACCCACAAATTCCAATAAGGGTGTAAACTTACCATATACTTTGTGTGCATTTTTATTTTGTTATTGTTTTTTCCCATACACACCACCAAAGAGTTGAGTTTCTCTCTGTATTGTATTGAGCATTTATTTATTCAAGCCACATGCATCCATGTAGGAACTGAGAACGGAGAGCCTGAACTGACATCTTGATTGTTACATTCGTTTGATCCTTTAATTCTCCAACAAGTCTATGGACTAAGCAAGACTATCATCCTATCTTCAAGTCAGAGCATTTGAACCTCAGAAATCTACCAGATGGAAAATGGCAGAGTGACCTCAACCCCACCTCCTTACTGGAGTCCCTCTACTCTCCCTCAAAACGCTCTGCTTTCTTGTTACTCAAAACAAGTTTCCATTAAATAGGCTCTTGCAGTGTTCTCTCTCTTTAGCATAAGACAGTGCTTTCTCTTCCAGCATGATTTGATATTTCTCATATGGCCTCTAGTTTAGAGAATAAAGTTGGTATATCAAAATGGCATCTTGCCAATGACCTTTTGAGGCTGTAGAGAGATGATATCAACAGAACTGTGTTGTGTGGGCTCCCTGTGCTACACAAATTGCTTCTCGTTTGCTCTAAGCAATGAGCTTTCATTATTGAAGGAAGACTGAAGATTTGAGGGTCAAACTGTAGGTGAGAATGGGATTACATTTCCTATAAGAGCTTTGCTCATAGGAAAGTTTGTGCAAGACTCTTGGAGCATTTGAACCAGTTTCTTCTTTATTGTAGCCCATAGAGAGATCATAACAGCTTCAAAACAATTCCATGGTCTAGAGAGGAAGTCCATAGAGTCACAGATTGGGCAAGATCAGTTTCATTGAAGGCATTCACATGGTTACTTTAGACTGATATATATATTCATTTTGTATTACCTGTGAGTGCTCCCTCTCCCCCTTCCAAAGAAGGTTAATGTACGAACTTAATAAAAATATTAATGAATGTGCGGTTAGTTTTAATTTAGAAAAAATTTGTGTTTGTGTTTTTAGAAAAATACTGGAGGGGTAGCTAGATGCTGTAGAATTTGATTCAAAAGATCTGTCAGTTCTCTTTAGTAAAACTTTACTGCTATCATGGCCATATGCTCCATTTGTCACATGCTAGTGTTAAAACACCCATTAAGATGCATATCTGGAGGACCAGATGTTTAATTTTTATTATAAACAATTTTTTTCACATTTGCAATCCATGTATGCCTATATAATGACTAAAATGTCATGAATATTTCTTTACATACCTGTGCATATGCTCTGTATCTGTAACTATATGTTTGCAAAGAGACCTGGAGATACATTTGTCTATATAAATACATACAAAAATGGGTATTTTTGAGTATAGAGTTGTGAGTTTATTCCACCCTATTTAAAAAATGATACTCTCTTTCAGAAGTCAAACTATCAGATGCTGATATACATGACTATTACTCCTTTTCATTTTTTACTAGTATCTTTACTTCTTCTTCATTCCCAAATATTGATTGTGTTACCCTATCAAAGGGAAGTGCTATGAGTGAAGACCATACAAAGGTCATAAAAACAAACACTTTAATTATCTTCAGATTGACCAATTCGGATTTGAATGGTCGAGATTTTCAGTTAAAATATTTTATTATTGATTTGAATGGAAGTCATTGACTAGTTCCTCTAACCTAGTTCTGTGTACTCAAAGTAATTCACGAGCAATACACATAGAAAATATACAGAAAAATTGTGCGTTGCTCAAGATGGGTGACTTATTTTTCTTTACATAAGATTTGGAATCTTATAATGCTAAGAATGATCATTTGCTAGTTTATTTAAGAAAATTCAATTTTTCTAAGATATTTTCTCTTATATTCAAGAGAATGAATGCTGTACATACATATTCAATGTTTGTGACATTTCTTTTTAAATTACCGAGAACCAGCCAGTTACCAAAAACTAAAACACATGAAGAAATTGGTATGCTGTATTTTTATCAATAAAGAAATGATGTTAGATAAAAACATAGATTTTCTTTTAAGCTGCTTTATTTATGTATTATTTATTTTAAAGGAAAATTGCAGGCAAGAATGAAGGTGACCAGGCAGGCAGACAGAACGATAGAGGAGGAAGAAATCTTTATTTTTATTTAGCTGTTCATCTTGGTTGTTCTCCCTGACCCCAGGTCATGAACCTGGGTCTTTGGGATATATGTGGATGGCCCCAGTTGAAGGTTATGCATTAACCCCTAAACCACCAGCCTGTACCACTACTTTTAGTTTTCTGGGGAAGACAAAAGTTGAGAAGAAAAAAATAATAGTACTTTTTCCCCTCTAAAATGGAGAATTGATTAAAACTTCCACTGTAAAAAGAGGGAGAATAATCTTAATACTCTACCACAGATCTTTCCTTAAGTTTCCTTAGTAGGTTGGTCAGAAAAATAGAATAGTTTACACATTTAAATTATTTCTTATACCCACAAAATTGCAGAACACATTAGTAAAAAAATTAAATCAACATACTTTACCAGTTTAACCAAAGCAATTATTACTCATCTTGGGTGAGTAGGTGAGTAATTCTTTGCAAGATTGTCCATCACCCTGGAATTCCCAGACTTACGTGGCTCAATGGTAAGTAAGATAATCAGGCAGTTTCCCAAATGGGCTATTCTGACAAGACCTTGTTATTCGTAACATGGCATTCTGGACCACAGTAACATTTCAGAGAGAGAAGCTGCTTCATCATTTAGCTGGGGCTGAGTGAGTCTTGATTTAAGTGCCTTTACAATATGCCTAGTTTCTTGTGAATGAGATTTTTACCAGTTGCTTCCTGACATAGTTCTTCGATCTGCATCATCATTGAAGTGTCTTGGTACTGATAAAGCACCTGAAAATCCTGAATCTGATACCTTCTTCACACCTACCTATTTCATAGCATTGGCTATCATCACCTTGCATCTTAGGTGGATCTTAGGTAATGAGGTATTGGCAATGAGTGTCTCGTATCTTAAGTCTCTGGAGGAACCCCACCCTCTTCATAAAAGAAGGCTGCTGTTATTTTTGCCATGAGTTAACTTCAATTTCCCAACTTACTGCACATTTCCACCTAGGTTAAATGCACACTGTTGCCATGTTTCTTCTCCATGCTTACTTTATGAGGGCTTCAGAGAATAAGCTTTGCAGATATGGAGACCTGGTTTAAATCACTTTTCTAATGTTCATTAGCTGTGTGACCCAGGAAAGGTACTTGATCTATGCTCCCTCATCTATAAAGCAGATATCATAATACTGACCTCACAGGTTTGTTGTGAAGATTAGGAATTATGAATATCCCAAAGTATCTTTGTGTAAAATCAACTGTTGGTCAAAAACAAAAGGTAAGTATATGCTGATGCTATGAACAAAAGTAGGTTTGGAGATAAAGGAGTAAATTTATGAATCTGGTTGCCATTAGCATTCCTATTTTACTTCATCATTAACTCACTTTCATATTTTCCCCATTCATATCAAGGTTTCAGGTCTCAACATGAATTTCACATTGTACTAACCTTTTCATCTTATACAGCATTGACTTTTATCACTCTGTCTCTTTGTAAGAATTCTCAGCAGCTTCCTATTTTCAATCCCCAATATGGTATCGTTTGTTCTTTAGCATATGTCCCTAACTCTTCAAATGTTATGTTCTACTGCTTCAACCAGCATTTAGATCTAATCAGGGGCAATGTTTCTCACCATTCTCCAGGGAGATAGAAATCATCTCCAACCCTCCAACCCTCCAACCCTGTTCCAGAAGGCATGTCTCCTATCTTCCAAGGGGCTCAGAATGCAGACAGGGGAACAGCTTGGCTATAATTGGCTAATAATTGGTTGACTATCCTTACAGATTCTATGCTGAAACAGATGAAGAAGTGATTAATTCATCCCAGGGGGAGGGTGTGGTGTTTGGAAGGGTTGGGAAAACTTCAGAGAGGAAGTTAATACTTGAGTCAGTAGCTTAAGAATGAGCACCATTTCATTTTGGGCGGGTGGAACAGCATGACCAATGTCTGAAAGTGAGTGTTCCTCATTCAAGGCAGATTGTAGCAGATGGCAGGAGACTGTCTTTGAAAGAGAAGAGTCACATCTGATGAAGCTGACAAGGGCCCGCAGAGACATTCTTTGATGCTCTAACAAGAAGCCTAATAAGAACAGCCTTCCTTGTCCTGAGTTTCTGGTGCAATAATTCTTAGTGCATTTATTTTGGCCATGATTTTTTTTTCATTTTAGATGAATCTCTATGAGTGATTTATACATCCCTGAAGGACCAGAAAAAATCTAAAGCTCTTTTTCTTTCTTTCTTTTTTTTTTTTTAAATTAGCAATTCCCATGCAGTGCAGTACTTGGAATCGGAGGTAGCATGGGGCAGAGATGAAAAGTAGCGAAGTAGGGTTTGCCTTTTCTTTCTTGTGTTCCCACTCTCCCTAATTCTAACAAGGCGATCATAAGGAAGTGACATCACCTCTCTGGGTATCATGTTCTTCCTCTGTAAATGGTGTTAATGCCAGTTTCTATATGATAGGTCTCTTACGAGGGTTTAATAAATGCTTAGCAAATGTTTGCTATTCATAAGCATTGATTGAGTTCCTACTGTAGTGCAGGATTTGTGCTAGATTCATATTATACAATGATGAAATTAACAGGGGCTTTGTAGTTCAGTGCTTACCATGATTGCATTTTTTTCTGTTATTAATATAAATCTTTGATAGGTACTATTAAAACACATTCATGTGGTTCAGTCACATCCAGATCCCATCCCTGGTTGGACTAATTCCCTCTTGACTTGGTCCTGGAGTGTCTACATGATTGATTGACAAGAGCTGCCACATCCGATGTGTGTGGGCCGCATCAGTTACCTGGTGGTGCAGCTTTTGTCATCATTCTCACTAGGTTCCGTAGGTAAAGTGATCCTGTAGAAAGATGACTCTGCATGCTCAAAATGGATTCTAGACATGGCTCAGTCAAATTTGGTCTAGCTGATCTGTTCTCTAAAACTTGTGAATACTGGAGCTCAAGAATCAACTCTGGAACCCTGGGACTAACTCAGTGTTGGACAAGCTCTCCCATGACAAAGCCGCATGTTTGTTTTGAATTCTGGTGAAATGAACACACAAAAGCAAACACTGCCTAAGTTCTGCAAGGTGGGATGACTCTTGCTTGACGAAGAAATGCACCTGTTGCTCTCCAAGGAGTCATGTCCTCAGCACAAAGAAAGGGATTGGAGACGGATATAAAATGAGATGTGGAAGTCACCTTGAAGGAAGTTGGGGCCGGCTGGCCTCCAGCAGAAGCACTGCAAGGACTGAACAGTGTGATAGCTCACGATAGTCCTGCCAATCGAGTGATTTAGCGTCTTTTAGAATTCTCAGAATAAAATCTGGAAAGAGCTTACTCTAAACATAGTCTTTCATGGATTGTATTCTAAATTTGCTGCTGTTTTCGAGTTGCTCAGTTTAGTTTTTTGCTTTCTTTTTTATTTTATTTTATTTTTAGCAGTTCTGTATCCTGGGTGCAGATGCAGATTCTGGTCACCAGAATGCACACAACGCCACGGCTTCAAGCATCACACACATACTTCCTAAGGGACTGGGGAAATCACAAAATACATTTGCAGAGTAACTTAAGTGGAGCACAGATATAATCACACCTATAAATTTTTCCCCTCTCTGAATATCTATTTCTTGACATCTGTATTAATTGTTTCTACATCAAGTATCTGTTTAAATATTTTCAAATTTCTTTTTAAAAGGAATTTTAAAAACATCTTTAAAAATTCTATTGTAAGCACACCCGGGTGGAATAGCAATTGGGGCCACTGCGTCTGGATGGTGCAGTACACATACATCCCAAGGACCTGAGGTCACATCCCAACCAAGTCAAACAATTAAGTTGAATTAATAAAATATCTTCTTCCTCCCCTCTCTTTCTGCCTGCTTGCCTACTCACTTTCATTCCTGCCTGTACCTTTCCTTTTAAGAAAAAATATCATTGCAGAAAAGGCCTAGCCTAACATAATAGTCTATATAAATTAAGAATCATAATCTCTGATCAGAATGGAATTTAAAATAATGATAGGACCAATCAAAAGGAAATGGGAGAGAAAATACAAAAGTGTATTACTGGGCGTGTGCTAGTGGCCTAGCAGATAAGGCCACCAGCATTCTAGGGACCCAGGTTCAAGACCTGGGGCTGAGAGAATGACTGAGATGAACAACTAAATAAAGTAAATGTTTCTTCCTTCTCTCTTCCGGCCTACCTGCCTACTAGCCTTCATTCCTTCAAGTATGAAGGAATGTTTTAAGTATATTAAACACTCTAGGTATAGTTTTGAAATTACTTTGAAGAAATAGATCTCTGGGATGTCATGGGTTGTAATAAAATACATTATCTTCACCAAAAGATTAGAGGTAATAAATGTAGTTCTCCAGGCAAGAGGGACAGCCCAAGGGAGAATATTTAGCCAAATTAACCAAACAACAAAACAAATCATGATTATACTGAGGAGCAGATGCTGGGAGAAAACATTAGGTATTTTTTGAACAAACCTCTCACCTGTCTCAGTCACCTAGTGAGTCAGCACTTTTTAACCTGAAACAACCTGACTGAATGAAGTGACTCTATGCCTATAATGTCCCTTGACCTGTTCACAGTCCAAATCCCACCTTGACTTCCAATGGAGTAATATCTATTTGCGAACTAAACACCATGAGTGAGTTGTAAACTATGAGATGACAGAATGAAAGAAGGAAAACAAGAGTTCAAGTCATCCACAAGCTTGAGAAAGTCGGATGAATCTCAGGACTGGTAATTGGAGGCCTTCTACTGTCTTAAGAAAACCTTGTCTTTAACCTCATTCAAAAAAAGAAATTCAAGGCCCAAATTCTAGATATTCAGGACTGACTGCTTCATGGGTATTGGAGGAGGGGATGGAGAGACCATTGCAGTAGGGAAAGAGCCAAAGTTGAGGTAATGGGCATGTGCCAATATGGCTCCAGTCAGCTCCAGGCTGGCGGCCATCAATGCTATAGACTCTGTTAGGAACAAGGAAGTAGAACCATCGTTGACTCTGATTTTGAAGGGAGAACTCAAATGTCACTTTAACAGATACTACAGAGTTTGAGACAAAGAAAAGGAGAAAAGTCCCCAAAGGAGAACTTTGATAACCTTACTTCAAGTCACCCATTCAATTAAACTCAGCAGCAATTATTGAGCACTGATCATGTGTAAAGTATTGTGATATGAAACAGTTCACATTCTCAAAGAATTTAGTCTAGTGAGAAAATAAGGATGATACTGCAAAAGTATAAATTCCTTGAAAGAAATATAAACAAGTAACTATGCTGGATTCAAAGACAGGAGAAAAGCTATCTTATGGGTCATATCTAAAAAAAGTTTGAATTATTATTGTAAAAGAGGTTTAGATGATTGTATTCTCTTCCATACGCTTCTAATATGGCCTATTTTATCCTATTCAGAAAAAATTAAATCATATGAAATTCATCTGAATGCAAAAAGTAAAAAGAATTCATGGAAGATGTCAATTTGGGGTTCATTCTGAGAGACAGCTTACAGCAGGAGGACTGTATCCCAGGTAGGGGAGATAGTATAAGCAAATCAAGGCTTAGAAACCAGAGGCATGTTTTCATACTGTAATATATACCAGTTTGGCAGGCAGTCAAGCATTTGTAATAAACTATTGGAAGATGAGACTGGAAAATTGAATGGACCCAGATGATGTTGGTACTGAATATCAGAAGGAATGGCTTGTCATTAAGGAGTTTAAACAAGATTACGTCTCAAGCTTTATGTCCGACTTCTCCATCAGACAGAAATCGCAATTAAAATTACTTAATTATAAAGTGTCTTGAATAATTTGGCATAGAACTTTTTTCCCCCCTAGTCAACAATAGATTTCTTCTTCTCATTTAGATATTGGAGTATGATACAACTCTCATATCACAAACCCAGAAATGTCTGAGGTCGGTTTATGTTTTAACCATAAAAGCTCAAACTAACATGACATTCCTGTCATCAGCATACGAGGGAATCCATTATTTGACATTTATGTGTTCCTACAGCCCACCTTTATATTTTGCTGGACCTGTTACATACTGATAGAAGGGGGAAGCTAGCTAACACTGTCATTTCCTCTCCAAGTGTTCAACTTAACTCTGGGCTCAAGTTGAAACTTTCTCTTCCATATCTAATACTGGGCTGAGAGGTTCAGAGCTTTTTATCTGAGCTTTGCATCTATGAACTTAAAACACCTTAATGATACTTTAAATATTATAAGTCACTGGGCCTAGAGTCCATACAATGCTCTCTGTGCCCTGCCTATGCTAGCACAGACACCACGTAGTAAAGAAGGCGAGAGAACACAGGACAAGTCCTACTGGCTTGGCAAGGGTCCCACCTAATTCCTCATGACGCGTCCAGTGCAGGTGACACCTTCTTGAAGGTGTGGATAGGCAGTTAATTTCATGGAGAGTAGGAGGTGTGGGTTCTTTTTTTTTTTTTTTTTTGTTACAGTGGTGCATTATCTGAATGATACTCATTCTCTCTTGAGTTGGCACTTCATGCAGCAACTAGATGTATTTTAAAATAAGCCAAAGCTGCTGAAAGATACTCGTCCGGATCCTTGTTTGGGAAGAATTGTTGGCTGAGAAGTGCTTCTGGGTCCAGGATTAACCCTAGGGAAAAACCCGGTGGGAAGAGAAGAACGGTGGTTTTCTTACCCCATCCCTGAAGAAAGCTATGCCGTGAAAAGGCTTCTGAACCACTGACACACAGCACATTGGACGGGGTGCCATTGCTTCTTTTGAGGAGTGTGTCTCTTATTTTGAAGTTTGAAGGATGGCTTCGCAGTTTCATCAGCTGCGAGTTCTCGTCTGGAAAAATTGGCTGGGTGTCAAAAGGCAACCGGTAAGTAAAAAAAAAGGACAGGGTTCTGGGCAGGGAGCAATCCCCAAATGTGATGTTAAAGAGAGGTAAAAGGAGAAGAGGTTTAAGGCATTTTCTAAAGCAGAATAGAAGATATTTAGAAACATCCCTGCGTCTTTCTTGTAGCTGATGGGATGAGTCTAGACATGTCCCCAAAGCTGCCTTTTGATTTCAGTAGATTAAAAGAATGAACCAGGCCGTGCCCTGGGCAAAGAAAAGTATGTGTCTTGTTATTGGTTGGTTTGGAACTACTGTGGAATTCTAGGTTTCGGGTAAAATGCTTTCAGAGATTTCCTTAATAAATTTAGTTAAAAACGAGATGAAGAAAAAAAGCATCAGATGGAAGGTGCAATAAATGGAGGAGAAATGTACTTGAATACCAAAAGCAAGGAGAATGCTTGGTTGAAAAGTGAAATATAGAAGGCTAAGTCCTTAAGTGGTGAAAATTCAATAGTTAAAATTAAAAGCTTAGAAAAACTAAAATCTTTCATCTGTTGTGGAAAACTGAACACCCAGATTGTATATTTTCCTTACGACTTCCTTTTACCTTAAAAACAAACAAGAACCTCTCAGGTGAATAAATTTTTTGAGAAATTTTATCTTTGGAAACTCTATTAAGTTCTTTTCTCATCTGTGAAGTGACTGGTATATCAATTTTCTCTTTTGAGCTTTCTCCATTTTAGTCAATTTATGATGGATATGGCATATTTAGAGGAGGTATACTGCAGACATGCTAAAATGTTTTCAATATGATAGCTGATTTCTAAGTAGCCATAGAAATAGGTCCCTGGTCATTATACTGTTGCCTAGGGAAAGAAATGCATGAGCTAATATTAGTTCCTCTTGGGACATCAAATGATTCCAGTCTGAGTGCACCAGGACAAAATGGGACTCAGACCAGAAAAGTCTTGGTTGCAGGAAGTGTATCAGGAAATGTCCAGAATTTGGGGCAATACAGAAGACCCATCTGAATCTTTATGATCAGCCAAAGTGACATAAGAGACCTCTAGAAGATGGTGGTGACAAAAGGAGAAGGAAGGACAATATTCAGTAGAGGGCAAGAGGGCAAGGAAAGACATTTTGCCCAGGATTAGTCCTATCTGGGATTAGAAACATATGGGAGCATAGGTAGAATGAATATATATGACACAGTTTCTTAAAAGAGAAGGAGAAAATCAAGAGATTGGAAAGCAAGGATTAAAGATCTGAAAAGAGACGTGTTTAGATCTAAATGTGTAAAGATATTATAGATAAGTGAGAGGACATAGTCTTTGTGTAAGAACTGGGCTTCAGTTGAAAATGCAAATAATTTTATTTCTATCTTTGTAATATTCCTAATGATGGAACATAAAAATACATTTTTAAATTTATTTTATAAAATAGAATTTAAGCTGTGTAACACTGGAAATGCATGATCCTTACTGGATATTAAAGAAAAAGGCTAGCTTGCCATCCTCCTCCAGTTTGTTTTCAAGAGATTCTATCACTAAGCAAAGTGGTAGGAAGGATAATCTTGAGGAAGAAGTTAGGAATCTATTAATCTAGAAACATGATACACAAGGTAAAAAAAAAGCAGTAAAATATTAGAGTGGATTTCTGAGAAATGAAAGAAATATAGACTAGAAAAGAAATAAGAAAATTACAAATTGCTGTCTAGTCTGAGAAACAGAATGACAAAGGCTGAACCTACCTGTAGGAAAAGGAAAGCAGGGTATTTCGTTTTTGAGAACTTTCTCAAAACATTTTTAGGAGAACCATCTCCCTTTTTTTTTTTTTCATAATAAGAGCATATATTAGAATTCTGGACTATTGGGAATTACGTATCAATTTTACAGGATACTAGAAAGTTTAAGAGACTTGTCCATGGCCACATAGTGAATTTAAGGGCTCAAAGTTACATTTCCCTACCCAGAGAGCTAATCTTTCTCTGATTATTGCTCCAGAGTTTTCTTTCTCCACATTTTCTGATTCTTGCTCCACCAAGGAGCTTACCCCACCAAGGAAGAGATCATATTTGTTAAGGTGGACTTAGATATTCCTGTATTTTTTACAAAAAATATTAGTGGTTGTATTGATATCAATATTGCAGAAAAAAGAAGACTAAAAAGTACAAAAAAATGAAAAACATATTAAACATCAACATCAACAGAAATGTTAGGTAATAGAGGAAGTCAGTTAGAGATAGTTGCTGCTCTGCTGGGCTTATAATGTGATTCAAGAAACAGTGGGAAAATGAATCCACATTCCACTGGAGAGGGGTAGCAGCAGGGAGACCAACCTCAGGCGATGCTAGGATGCTAGTTAATGACAGGAAACAGAGTTCCTGGACAGCCAAGAGGCTGTAGGCTGAACAGTCCAAGATCTTTCATTAAACGGATTGGTGTTAAATGGGCACATCAAGGAGTGACTTCAAGTCTCTATAGAAGTGGAATCGAGTTCCAGATTTATGACTTAAAGAAGGAAAATTAACTTCAGCTATTTATTTTCTCATTTAGCTTTGATGGTGGGACTCAGTTTCTTCTGTCTGACACTCCCATCATGTGATAAACTTCTAACACTTTGAACCAACTTGCACACTTCCCCCCGAAACCCTAACTTATTCGTATAACTTCCCTTCACAGTGGCACAAAAGAGTAAAAGCCTTACTTTCAAAATTTTGGAGGAAATTTGTTTGTGCATTGCAGTGATTTCTTTTAGATTAGAACAATTTGAGATTAACTCTAATCCCAAATGCAATCTAAATCAAATTAAAAATGAACTCAGGCCTGCACAATTCACTCCAGTCTGTGGTCAAATATCCCAGGCCCTCTTCTGGATCTGTACTATTTATGCTCTTAATCCTTTGTAATTGTTCCAAAAAAATTCTGGAACTACCTGTCGATTATGTTGCCTGGCACATAGCAGACATGCATCTTTTATTAGTTTGGTCAATAAGTACATAAAATGAAGAATATTTAGAAATGGGGGCAATAGAGAAACGCATTGGTTTAAAATCCAGTGAAAATGTATTGCCTCCATTTATATCCTATAGCATTTCCCAGTCTCTAAACTATATCAGAGTGTAAGTACAAATTTCATACAATGTCCTTGATCCTAGTTTTTAGAAAGATTATTTGCTTAGCAGTTTTAAATAGCAGAAAACCCAATTATGAGAATTCTGTTCTACCTTCGTTGGGTGTGGAGCTGTTTTATTCAAAATCTAAGTACCAAAAGGTTACTTCAGAATGTGAAGCTTTGAATCCTCTTGTTCTTATCAAGTAACAGTCATCTTTGATTCACCAGACAATATAAAAAGAAAGGAATGGAAGAACGACAAGTCAGTGTACTTTATATGTGGAGGGTTGGACAATTTTTATTTTGAAGTTTGTAATAATAAGTTATAATTGTAGGTTGCAAGATGACCTTTGCATGAATTTTAATGCTCTTATAGACTGAACTAATAAAAATATAGTCATGTGATCAAAGAGAGCTAGCACTCTCCTTTGCAGTGGCGTGGCAGCTTTGCTACCGAGCTTAACAGAAAATTATGCAACCGAAGCTAGGCTCCCTGGGTTCATACACCAGCTCTACCATTTAGTGACTTATGAATAAAAGCCTATTTAGTTTCTTTAAGATTCTAATTTCCATTTGCAAGAGGAAATGTGATTGTATTAAATGAGATAATGCATATTAAGGGTTTTATATAACATCTTGTAATGTTAAGCAGTAAATAAATACTAGCTATTATCATTTGGAGTATTATATTGAATTATGACACTAATTATAAGAAGACTACTTGACAACAAGAATTCATCCTGGAGAAAATACTTTGGAATCACATTTAACAAGAAATTGTTAAAGAAATGACATTGGTACCCAGAGGAGAGGGGACTTACTCTTCTTTCTAAATGCTTATAAAATTCTCCTGTAGAAGAAGAGGCCTTCTTCATGAGTGTTAGTATTAGGAAAGAAGATTTTGCCTTAATCTTAGCAAAAGTATCAGGCAATATGAGTTGTCCAATAAGGAAGTCTTGTGAACTAGTAAACTTCTAATCAGGAGAAGCAATCAAGTAGAGATGGGTAAACATAGGGTAGAAGTGTTTTCCCCTAACTCTTGATGTGCCAGTAATCCTGGAATGGATTTTTTTCCTGGAATATTCCTTCTTTGACATTTGTAGGTCTTCATCCACATGTTTTCTCTGCTTGAAAGGCTGCTACTTCTTTCTCACTCTCTGTCCAACACACATATCCCTTCTCTGGCACAGTTTTCAGGCTTTAGATTTAACTTCCTTCTATTTATCATTCTTTCAAACTCTTTACTGCCTATAGCATTATCTAGTATATTCTTTTTACATTTAGAGAAAACTGTTTTCCTTTCTATGAAGACTAAACATTTTAATTGTTCTATCAGTACCTGACACATAGTAAATGCGTAACACTTTTTTATTGTATTTATAAATGTATGCATCTTATATAAATGATTACGGTGGTGTGTGTTGAACTCTAAATTTTCTTCAGACTACCCAGGACTGATTCTATGAATTAGAATGGTGACTCTTCATCCTAGATATTTAAATTTTATTTATTTTTAGAGTTAGATGAAAGAATCCCCTTTGCAATTTGAAATTGTACTGGTATTCAGTATCATTCATTTCTGACACAAGCAACTTTAATCCATGTTAGTGCAAGGGCACAAACTCACATGTCTATAGGGGTAAGGTAAATATATAACCATGTGAAGTGTACCAAGCTTAAGGTAGTAGGGAATGGTGCCACATGTGATGATGGAGAATGCCTGTATTTTAAGACCCTCAAATAGTAGTTTCCTCACATCTTAAAATGTGTAGTTATTACATATTAATCTAAAATTCACCTGTACCTTATTTTCCTATTTACTTCTAGTGAAAAATTTAAAAAATAAAAAAACTGAAAACAAATACAATTAGATTAACTAGAGGATTAGAATAAAGCATTCTAAGAAAGTATTGGTGTATGAATGGCTTCAAGTTTGAAATTATGTACTTTGTCCAGATTTTTATAATAATTAGATTTGAGGGATTTTCAAAGATTTGAAACAATAGTACTTAGTAAACGGAGAAGCAAATATTACTAGGTAATCCACTGGAGCTGCCCTTCAGCCTGAATGAAAAATGTGGAATGAATTTACATTTGGTTCATTCAAGAACTTTCTTAAGATTTAAACTTATAATTCTTAGTGGATGATTTTTACTCACATCGAGGTCATTGAAATGTGTCTGGTCATTATCAGGAATTCCCCAAACTTTCCCACCTCACCTGCATGCAGCAGGTGAATTCCTCGAGGTGAAGTGTGTTTGTTTTATCTTTCTTCTTAGTCCTTCCTCTCTTCTCTCTTCTCTCTTCTCACTACTGACTCTGGATTTTCAGCAAGAAATGCAGAGATCCTTTAAATAATTTCTAGACTCTTTGAAGACTACAGCTATTTTTTTCTCGAGCTATTTGAGATTGATGTCTCATTATCTTAGATACTTTGATATGAATTTTTTTTTATCAACAAGGGCATTCTGTGACATCATCCAATACTGTCATCAAATGCTCAGATCTAATGTAAGCTTCCCCAGTTGTCGTCGCCATGTCCTTGATAGCAAGATGACCCCGTTCAAAATCCTAGTGTGCTTTGTTTTCATGTCTCTGATCTTCAGTTTGTAACAGTTCTTGAGTCTTTCCTTGACTTTCAAGGCCCTGGCACCTTTGGAATTCAAGGCCAGTTGGTTTTGTAGTGTGTGTATTGTTTCTCTATTTTTAGACTCCCTTATCAGTCTTGGTTAGGAATAACTCAGAAGTGAAGCTGTGTTCTTACCACTTCATTACATTAGGGATGCATGATGTGTTTCTGCCCATTTGTGGGGAAATATTTTGAGACTATGTACATTATCTCATTCCTCATTAAACTTTCAGTTTCTTTGTTTGTTTGTATTTTTATATACTCGTAGTCTACAGAGACTCATGGGGTCCTAGCCTACTCAAATAGATGTAATTTTTTTATTACTGTAATTTTTTAAAATGACAGGTACAGGCAGAAATGAAGGCAAGTAAACAGGCAGGCAGGAGGAGAGAGGAGGAACAAGAACTTTATTTTATTCAGTTGTTCATCATTAGTTGTTTTTCTGTCTTGTGATGTATGTGGACTGCGCCTGGCTTAAACCACTAGGCCACCAGGGCACGCTCATAAGATAAAGTTTTAATGCTTAAATTTGGCTAATGGGTTGATTCACAAATTTAGCCATAGGCTGGTATCCGCCTCCTGTTGACATGGGGATCATTCTCTGAGCAGTGTATTACTACTCTACTGCCTCTTGATCTACCTACCTACCTATTTTCTTTATTCCTTCCTCCCTTCCTGTTATTCGTGCATAATATATTGTCTCTGTCTTCTCCATTTAGTCTACATACATCCTGTAAATCTGTCCAGGCCTGAAAATAGTGATACTCCAATAGCAATGAGCACACCTATCACACACTCACTAAAATATCCTAGTGTCTCTTGGAAAAATGAGTATTTTCAGGGCTGGGACAGAGAAAATTCATAATGAGGCAAAAACAACTTAATGGAACCGGAATGTAAGAAATACATTATGCATACATATTTAAACAGTATTTTATACTCTTTAAACATTTTGGAAATCATGAACTTACGTATATACCTTTAATTCTAACTCTATACTGCAGAGTTCATTCTCGTTTCCTTCTTTTTCATGTTCATAATTCCTCTGATGAACAATGAGTAACCTGGCTTCTCGAATGAGGATACATTTACTGTTTTGGTCTTCCTATATGAAATTCATTGGTTCTCCTGACCCTATAGACACCCCTTTTTCCCCTCTTGTCAAGCTTTGACACTCCATGTCTGGCTTCTGTTCTGTGGATCTTCTCCCCACCTTGTGGGAAACCCACCTCCCTCACTATGTCACAGCAGATCCCCTGTCCCTCTGTGAACTTGCCTGGCTTGCCTCTACTTAAGGACTTTGGGGCACTGCATTTTTCAGAAGGAAAGGGGGAATGAAAGAAAACAGAATAGGACATCCCAATAGAAAACAAACCCTAGAGAAATAAAAAGAGAAAAACACCATCCACAGTTCACTAAGAAATCTAGTCCGTATGCACATTTTTAGAAGTCAAGAATCTAGGAAGGTTGGAATGCATCCTTCAGTGAAGTATAGAGACAAGTGTGGAGTAATTATTAGCAAAAACATGAAATTAAAAAAGTAAAAACTGCCTTTCTCTGAGTTTTCCATTAGTCACAATGTCTATATGTATAAGATGAATATGTTAGCTCTTTCTCCAAACAAACAAACAAACACAAAGTCATGGTTCATGAATTTAGGGTTTGGATCCTAGACACAGAATTTGCTTCTAGGTTTTCTATGATAATATTGAGAGTGGTGCTAAGAGCAATCCTGCTGGTCTGAAATTTTAGATTTTTGTTTATTTCTTGCTTTTGTGATTAACTTGTCAACCTTCACATTCCCAAGATTACAGTGTGGAGGAATTTGTAATTATTATCCTGCTAAAATGCAGTATGCAGAAATGTTCTCCAAATGTTGTAATTATTATCCTGCTAAAATGCAGTATGCAGAAATGTTCTCTGACCTAAAATCC
The DNA here is from genome assembly GCA_004363575.1 of Solenodon paradoxus. Classification (NCBI taxonomy): domain Eukaryota; kingdom Metazoa; phylum Chordata; class Mammalia; order Eulipotyphla; family Solenodontidae; genus Solenodon; species Solenodon paradoxus. The sequence goes on from RJWH01000030.1 coordinate 372,975, forward strand.
CTGGGGGGAATCTTGTAATAATAAATTGCTTATGGGCTTGCTGGGGTTTTGGCTTTTAACAGAGTCTAAATTGTCTTAAACTACTGTGATAGAATTACATTTTTGTCTGGATTTAAATCATATCTAAAATTAATTTCAAAATTTACCAAAACATCCTCATGAAACCATCAAAGTGGATCAAACAAATGGTACACAGAAAGATATCCTATGACGTATGTCCCTTATTTGAATGTAAATGCACACTTGTCTTGGTACAATTGATCTCTGTTGCTCACCGAATTCTTATGAGGTTGCTGTAGAAAATGAATAGATGCTCCTAAAAGTAACTATGGGCACTAAACCTACTCACATGAATCCTTCTTTTTAAAGGAGTAACTCTGCCCTCAAATAGAAAACCCATCAGTCCTCACATATTAAAATTCTTTAATTCTTTAGAGTTGGCATTTCAAATCAGTCACACAGAATACAAATGGCATCTTTTTTCTAGGATCTCTGAAGAGCAGACTCTAATTTTCAAATATATCAGAGACTAGGATAGAATAATATCACCTCTTATATTTCTAGAGCCCTTGTGTTTTTCAAATACGCTTTTTTGTAATGCTTTCTTGTTCCTCAGAGCAGTAATTTTTGTTTTCTAAATCCTAGCCTAAGGAAACTTGGTATTCAGATCCTTGTCCCCTGATCTGCTTCCTAACTGGATATGTGACTTTGGACAAGTTATGCTAACCTTCTGCACCCTAGAATACCTTTAAAAAGGAACTAAATAGAGGAATTGTCTCAGATCAAGGCTTTTCTGCCTTGTCATATGCTATGAATGTATTTGGCAGCCTTGTGAAGCTTATGTCCCTTTTAAGAATAATGTTTTTAAACCACCAGAACATACAGATTTCCAAATAAAGTCAGTTATATTGCAGTAAAGTATAAATAATAAAAGTGTGATGTCCTAATATGTATTTTTAATATGTTGCTAAATAAATAAATATGGTGAACCTAAACTGCTGCAAGTCTCATGTCCTAATGAGTGTCACCAGCACCTTGACAAATCTCCAACAACATGATATGACATAAAGCTGTCTGTGGTCTCTGTTGGTAACAGTCATAGGTACTTTGATTTAATAGAATATTCATATTCTAATATGATGATGCTTTGTTTAGATTCATCATCAATGGAAATGCTAAATTTCAATCCCAATTTAGAGAAAATGAAAACAATCGTTTTTCCTATCCAAGTTTACAGATGACAGAAATTCTATCCCTTAGATGATCTCAAAAAACTTGGCCACAAAAATATTTCGAAACATGATGAACAATCCTGCTAGTTAGAGCAAACCTTCTACTCCCAGTGTAGGCTGGAGCCATCAGCAGCAGCACCAACCGCTGGGGAGCTTGTGACAAAGGAAGACTCTCAAGGCTTCTGTCAGATCTACCAAATCTGAATCTAGGTGTGTACAAGATCCTCAGGGGACTTCACGTTTGAGAGGAGCTGCTATGGATTAGACCGTTCGGCCCATTTGGTTGCTTTACAGATAGGATCAAACACCGAGTAGCTGAAGATTCCTTGCCTCTATAGTCAACTTCTAGATTTTAGAACCTACCCTTAGACTCCAAGTCTAAGAAGTTAGTGAAAAGTCTTCCAGCAAGGAGGGCAGTTCTCTTCTACATACAATGGAGAGTCTCATAGAAAATACAGGTTAGAAGTACTCGAATGGGTCTAGATTGTTTTGGAGAATTGAAGAGCCACCGGCAGTCACTGGAGATTTGGCAGAAGCAAATTGTCTCTGAAAAGCAGGGGGGAAATGATTAAACATTGACTGTATAATCAGAGAAAAGCACAGCTTCAAGTTTCATTGTGTTAAGCATAGGCCAGGTTTGTGCTGTATGGTCTGGTTTGAGCATTAGACCTCTTTGTATATATCAGTGAATGGTTTTGGGAATAAGTGTTTTTTACTGCTCTGCTCTGGATCCAATTTTAAAAGTATGTAAAATATTAAGCAGTTAGTGTCTTAGAAAATGAATCAAGTTTATATAGTGGGGGAAGCTCTTCCTGTGAAATTCTCTAATAGAAAACTCAATGTCGTATACATTTTTTGAGCATCTATTTTGAACCAGTGGAAATCTGAAGATGATTAAGACCCTGTTCCTGTCATAAAATACTTGTCAGTTTATTTCAATCCACTGGGCAAAAAAAGCTATTGACCATAAGAATTTGTTAAATTCTAAATAGGAGACAGAAGAAATTTAAAATGGTGTGGGGTTGGGGGTGTTGAAAAGAACTTAAAGTTCCTACTTGACTCAACAGTGTTTAAAGTGCCATTAGTTAATGTCACAATTGCTCCTCATTATGACTGAGCAGATTACTGACCCTGGAATTAGTAAAATAGGTTTAGCTGGAAGTTATTTTGCATTTTGTATGCCCCGTTTAGAATGTCAAGCCTTATTCAACTTCCAACAGAAAAACTCTGATTTTTAAGTAAGAAAGTTACTTGTAAGATTTGAATGTTAAAATCATCACTCTTGGGGCCATCATGAGAGGTGACTGGAAAGGGGCTTCAGACATTTATTTCAAGGTTTTAAACAAAAAAAGAATTCTTGTGTCCAGCTGGAAGTCTTTTGCAATGGTAAAAGTCTCTCTTTCCTTTCTGATTAAATGTATTCACTGACAAATATCTGGTTTGTGCTGGTATTTTGTGGTATGGTGTACTTTTTTGTCAGCTCTTTTATTTTGTTCAGCAATGTAATTAACATATTTTCATCGGGTTATTTTTCAGCTTTGGACACTTGTCTTGATATTATGGCCGGTCATTATTTTCATAATTTTGGCGATTACCCGGACCAAATTTCTTCCAACAGCTAAAGCGACTTGTAAGTACATGAGATTTGTTTGCTTCTCCAACTTTAGGATTCTAGTTAAAAGTTTGATGTTTCATTCTAAAATTTATTTTTTAAGTAGTGTTTTTGCTGGAAGTCTTTCTAGAAAAACTTTGTTCATTGTTTCTTCCAGTTTTAAAAAAGTTGCTTAGAAAGTTAAGCTGTAACATTTATCTAGAAAAATACAAAGCATGTAGGAGGCACAATATATTTTAATTCTTGTAAAATTTGACTCATTATTTATTTATTATAAATCTCTCCATGGTATGCACAATACAGACAAGCAGCAATCTCATGTTAGATCTTCATTCCTGCAGACCGGTATTTGATAAAGGAAATCCAAAATACTGTGAAAATCCCTCTTTCTTCTTCAGGACTGGCCATGCAAATGTAGCAACACATTTTGTTTTAGAGAAGGTTGTTTCTTAGCAAGAGCAGTTTCGGTTGCGTTTAGTCATTGCCAGGTTATAAAGTGGGCACTGTGCCCTACTAAGTTCATTATTCTCTTTTGGATCCAGAATGGAAATGCAGAAAAATCCTGCAAATGGAGGAGGATGAACTCTTAACCTCAAAAGTTTGACAGTGTTTTTGCTTTTGTTTTTAAACTTTGGAACTAATTTCCATCCTCCCTTCCTCCCTTCCTTATTTTTCTTACTCCCTCCCATCCCCCTCTCCTCTTTCCCTCCCTCCCTCCCTCCCTCCCTTGTTCTTTTCTTGCTTCCTCCTGTGCCCCTCCCACTCCCTTTCCTTCCCTCCCTCACTCCTTTTCTTCCTTGCTCCTTCAGTCGTTCCTTTGTTAAATGCAAGAACTCTTATTGTTTTAATTTTTATTGAAGTAACATTGAATCATAATATAAAAAAAGTTAAGATTGCATCATCATGAATCAACATCTATATATACCGCACACACTGAGTTCACTGCCAACGGTCCAATTCTATCCTCCACTGTATAATTGACTCCTGTTACCTAAAATTTGAACCTCCTTCCCTTTCCTTCTGGTAACCACCAATTTGATCTAAAAGACCATTTTTGTTCAGTTTGGTTCATTTGATTGTTTGGTTTCTTTGTATACTACATATAAGTAAAATCAGATAGTGTTTGTATTTTATTTCTGACTTATTTCACTAAGATAATTCCCTCAAGGGCCATCCATGTTGTTGCAAATGTAAAGCCAGTTTTCTTAGAGTAAAAGTCCTGTCAGAGATTTCGTGTTCACAAGGCAGCTATTTCCTCAACAGCTTCTTATGAATAAAATATCTACAAATCAGACTATATTTCAGATAAATTATGGCAATTTGCTATAGAAAATAATGCTATGGTAAATTTTTGGTGTGGAGAATAATGAGTAAATGATGTTTTAAAGTGAGCTCAATCCTTAAGAAGTAAGAGACTATGGTGAAATCTACTTGAATCGTACTCCATACAGATCATTCAAAAAGGCAGCATTAATTCAATAGTACAAAGCATTTAAACTCTTAGTGCTGGAATAAATAATTGCTTACACTTCAGTAGCGACTTATTTCTGAAAGACTTGCATGTTATTATGTAGTTATTGATGAGATTTTATTCATTTATAAAAAATAGCATGATTTTCTTCTGTTTATACTGTGTATACTAGTTCTTTATAACAGACTAAATCTGTTGTATGTGGCTGGTAGTTAAGCGTGTCTTGTATATCTTAAGTGGAATGGACTTCAGAAAAAATGCGTTTAGCAAATAAGGACAAATTGTCTCTGAACTCTTCCGGTGTAAGATGCTAATTACCAATTTGCTAACGATGGTGCTAAAAGATATGTATTAGTTGCTTTCAAAAATTTATTTCCAGAGCTTTGTGTTTTTAAGGATTTTTTTTTCCAGCTGTGTGAAGTTTCTCTTTTAAAACTTATGGGGTATGCAGTGAATAGTCTTGAACTAATTGGTTGTACCTGAGAGGCTTTAGAGATTCATGGAGAAAATCATGGATAGTTCTTATAATCCACTAAATGACAAAGAAAAAAATGGGGAAAAAAATGATGTGACTAGTGCTTATAGACCTAATTTAAAAGGTGCTGCAAAAACCACAATAGGAGGTGAATAACCAATTTTTACTATGTGCCTATTTCATACTCTGATAATTAGCTATAAAGTGATTATGTTTATGGGTAGGAGAGAACAAAATTATAGCATCGTTCAAGCATCGAAAGTATTTTTGCTAGTCTCTTAGACCTAGTAAGACTTGATTTAAGAAGTAGCTTATTGGATTGTTACTAGAACTGGAAGAGACCCTCTCAACTTTACAGAGGAGAAAATTTGTCAAATTTCAATCATATGGGACAGGAGAGAAAGGTATTGGAAGCTACCTTTACTTATTGTTTGTCCATGAGATTTAGGGCTTATCTTACCCTCTAACACAGAGCCAATACAAATAATGTCCAAGACTTCACTCAGAATGTAATTTTCGGTGTGCCCTGATGGCTTTAAAACTGGGTCTGTGTCACCCTGGCCTGGCAGGGGCCAACCAAGATGAAAAACTAAATAAAATGAATAAAATGCTTCTTCCTCTTCTTCCCGTCTCTGCTTGCTTTCATTCCTGCCTGCAACTTTACTTTAAAAAAATTGTAATTTTTGTCATCAGAGGTGCAATTCTGTAGAGTAATTTAGAGAATCTATAACTAGTATAGACAGTTACTTTTTCCCTCTTGATGGAGAGGAAATAACTTCAAAATGAATTTGAATTTAGACTTATTTATTTATATTTTTTTTTTGGAGGGCTAATCATTTTTATAGTTGCCTTCCCTCCCTCCCTCCCTCCCTCCCTCCCTCCCTTCCTTCCTTCCTTCCTTCCTTCCTTCCTTCCTTCCTTCCTTCCTTCATTCCTTTCCTTTCCTTTCCTTTCTTTCCTTTCTTCTGCCCCGAATCTCTAAGCTAGATCCTTGGATTTTAAAAGGTCTGCACTATTGGTGCTGAGACACAGAGGTGCCCCAGGATTTAGTCATTTTTATTGTTTTTCTCTTAAGGTTGTTATTTTCCTTTGCTTCTCACATTTCCCTATTATGCAAACATATTAAAATGAGCTAATAATTATCATAAGAAATATTTCTTGATCTCAGACTTATGTGCCAGGCACTCCTCGAGGCGTGGTAGTGTTACATTTTGTGCACTTTGACTTCCTGGGTTCACTTTTCTGACATCTACTCATCAATACTAATTTCTCATGGTACATTGTTTAGGTTTTGTAGAATAGACTAAGAGTGAGAAATTAAGACTGTGAACATTTCTGTCTCTATCATGAAATCGAGAACTCTAAGGAGGAGGTATATTCCATGTGTATGTCAGAGCTATCCTACATATTAGCACTCAGCATAGAAGCTGCCGTTGCCCAATTAGTTCTGCATGAGTCACTGCTGCAGTATCATAGACATCATGTCCCACGTAACATAGTTGAAAGCCCTTTCTGGGTTCCAGTGACCTCTTCCATGGCAGTTGGGCAAGAGAGAAACAAAGACGAAACTCTGAACTACACCCCAGCTGAAACTCAGCTATGGTGAGAACCGGAGGCTAATCCTCTGGGCATGTTCTGCCCCTGGAATAGCTGGGCAGGTCTGCAGGAGGAGAACATTATTCGGATCGAATATAATTAGGGACTCTCTCTGTGGCCCTTTTGAGTGACGAGTGGATGACACAGTCTGGATTTGGGGTAAGGAAAATTCCTTCCCCTGCCACTGCGAGCAGCAAGCTAGAGCAAAGTGCCGACTTCCCACATCACCTGCCTTTCCTCCCTCCCTTTTTTGCTGCTGCACACACTTAGGTAACTAGTCTGTAATAAGTCCCAGAAATTTCTAGAAGGAAAAGAATGCTTCCAGAAACCTGGCAGCCAGGCGGAGGCTCTGTGCTTCGCATTTACACGGAGAAGAAAAGAGCTGAGGCTCCAGGTTTGAAAGAGTTCCAGGCTCTTGTCATCTCTACATGCAGTGGCTTGTTAAGAGGCAAATGTTAAAGCCAAAATGGCGTGCTTAGGAGCAAATGCAAACAAAACAAAACAAAAGTCCGCAGGAGACATTTAGATGAAGCCCAGCTATAATGTGCAGTGAGTTTTTTCTGTCTCCTGTAACACATGTGTACACCCATGAAAGTGCCCCTAAGCACTTCTTATTCATTGTGGATCTGACTACTTTGCAAGAAAAGTAAAATCCTGCCGTAATGAGGTAAGCGGACTCCAAAAAAACTGCAGTCTTAAGAAACAAAGAGTCACATTTTCTGAAGCTAGTGAGAAACCGTATTTTTAAAGTGGTCGAAAAATTACACTAAAACGAAATGATCTACTGTTACACATATGACCAGATACTGAATGAAATATCAACTACCTAAATGCTGACAGTTTCCAACACTCCTGCCCCGCTGAAGATAAGAACTTCAGTCTATTCCACATCTGAAAATAGGAGCTGGTGGAAGGCAGGAACCAACTCCTAGTTGGACTTTATCCTACAGGGTTATTCTGTCTGCCAGGAATCTCACCCATCCACCCATCCAGCAGTGACTCAGTAGCTTCGAAAAATGCAAAGTCCACATTGCTAGCATGTCTTTTCACCTCCAAAGCATACCCTTTGTCTTCAGGGAGGCAGTAAAATAATCATAGGGGAACCTTTATGGAGCAGTTCACCACATGTCAGAAACTGTGCTGAGACTTTGCATATGCTTCTTAGAAAATGCTCCCAGCCTCTCTTTGGCCTATGTAATCTGACTACCCCAGTTTTAAGATGACACAATTGAGGCAGAAATGTTAAATAATTCACCAGCATTCACGTGTTTACTCTAAGATCAAGTCTGCATTGTAACCACTGCCTCTCTCTGGAGATAGACTGGTTTTAATCAGGTCCTGGGCATCAACCATAAGGGTTAGCTCTTTGAGTTTTTAATATCTCCTTTTTGATTCCTCACACCACCTTTGAACCCTCTCATTGATTGAACATGACTTAAAAGTGAAGTCTATTGGGTTTTCTAGTTGTCAGCAGCTCTAGGAAAATAATGTGAGAAGGAAGAAGAAAATTATTGATTCGTTGGCAGTGTGTAGGATCTGGGTGTGTTGTTCTATCTATGATACCCAAATTGTTCAGAGGAAATGATTGTATAGTTTTCACAACCCTCACATATGAGGCATCTCGCTGGTGAGGGTTGTGAAAGTCAGAGGAGTGAGTTTTCTGACTGCTTTTGCTGCTGGCATTTCATGGAAGTGAAGGAAAGTATATGGAGACAAGATTCTGGGGTGTCCTCTATACCAGACTACACATGATTAATAGTGATCATTGCAAAATTCCTCATCAATAGCTTCCTTTTCTATCTCTATTGGCTCAAAATTTGATGTGGTTTTGTTGTGGGAAGCTCAAAACTCATCAGCATTTATATTCTGTTGGGGATTGCCCATCCAATTTCTCCATCTCACAAGTGCCAGCAACTCTGGGCAGTCTCTCAGGTCAGAAACATCTGAATCACCTTTGACTTCTCTTTCCTTCGACTCCCAGCCTTCAGGTCAGAATGCACATTGTGAAATGCATCCAGAGTTACCCTTCCTTCCATCTTTCCTACCACCTCTTGCTTCAAGAGATTGTTGTTTCATGTCTGAATTCCTTCAGTTCTTTAGTAGCTGCTTTCTTTTCTTCCTTCTCTCCTCCATTTCTCCCCACCCCACAGGCTCTTTCTCCAGCTTTTGTCATGGAAAGTCCTATCTCTGCCTTTTCTCACATTTTCTTTTCAGAAAAGCCTTTAAAATGTGCTTTGAGCTACCAGATTTTAATACTGTGTTGCCTGGCTTTCAAGGCTGTCACAAGCAGGATTCGTCCAGCTTTGTGTCTTTCTGTTCTGCAGTGTGATGCCTGCACCTAAAGAGGCAGTGTCTTCACACACCCCATGTTCATTCTCACTGGGGTGCACACACTCATGTCTCATCTTCAGTGTCCAGCACAAGAGGAACTCACATCTAAGACTGACCCTTTAGCTTTTCCTCCTCACTCACACTCCAATTATTCCTCTTTGATATCTCTTTTTGATGTATTGACTTATAGGGATCTTTGAGTACTTCATGCTTTAATTGGACAGCTAGTGTATTATAGCAGAAATCATATTATAACGTAGGAAATCAAACAACTATGCAATATAATGGTCAGAATTAGATACAGTTTGAAAGACTGATATGAATAATTGGATAACAAAATTCACCCAAAGTTAAAAAAAAAACAAAAACCTCATGAGGTAGGTAAAAGATAAGATATTATCTTGGTTTTGATTTGATTTTTATTTCTCAGATCCAGGTAAATCTGATCATGCTACCAAAAATAATGCTTATGTTGGGAAAAGAAATTGAACACAAAGTCCCCTCACTTCACCCACCCTAGGTAGATCCACCTGGGAAATTCCATCTTGAATACCTTAGAGCTCTTGTCAATGAATTCAGAAGATATTTGTGTGGGAGAGATTTACAATCTGCTTCTTGCTTAAGTTTTAAAAATTGTTGGAACAGCTTTTGAATTTCACAAAGTCCCATCATTTACTTCATCTATCAGCAAATCAGTAGTTAACAACTTTTGGGGGAAACATCACTGACCCTTTAGATGGCCACATGGAGATTAATTCTGTGAAACTCAGAGGAACTGAGGTGGGGATTCGTTTGTGGTTTTTCTTCCACTAGCATTCTGCATATAGCTGTAGGAAGGAAGGATGGAGCAGGGAAAGAAGGAGATGACCATGTCACACTCATGATAGAGATAGCTGCAGTTCCTGCTGGTAGGTACCCATCTTCCCCAGCTCCTTACCTGAAATTCTTTCATGGAATGCAGACAGACACACCCTAATGCCAGATCACATGACAAGAGATTTCTCAACTAATGTCCTCCTACGTTCAGTACACAGAGTTGCATCAGAGAACTGGAAGTACAATAAAACTTTATTTTAGCATGTGAAAAACAGCTGATGATTGTACAGTGGCAGACTTTTTTTTCTGTCCATTTTGCATCACTCCTCCAAGCTTCCCGGAGGTGACTGCCTCCCTGAAAAAGGCTATGGGAGCCACATGTCTTCTCTTTTCCTTCATAAATAGTAGAGGGCCTCCCAGTACTCCAGACAGGGAGTTCCAATATGCAAAGCTATGTGATAAGATGAATGATTGATTATTTATAACATTCCCACCAGTGTAGTAATGGCACTTGCTTGACAACACTGTTGGCTGATGTTTCCAACATGTCCTAAAGTTAAGAGTTAGGTCTAACAATGTGATTCCATCTAATTCCCCTCACTTACCAGAGGGCATAGAGCCCGAAACAAGTTCAAGGTGAAGGACTGGCTTCATGGTTGGCTGACTGTTTTCCCAAGTAACTATTTCATTCAACCTACTTTTAAGCATCACCCAGGCAACCTGGCCTACCAAACCTTAGTCATTTTATGCAATTCTCATTATTCAAGTTTTCTCATTCTCTTTGATTAGGTCACCTTGAGTCCTTTACTTTGATAAATGAACCAGTGTATTTTTAGAGTGAAGTGGTTTTCATGGAAGAACTGTCATGGCATACAATATTCTCTGGTCTCTGGTCAGTTCAGATTTTATCGTGCATTAGAATTAAAACCACATATATTATTTTCACGTTTAAAACATAAAATCCTTGGGTTATATATTGACATACTTACGTAAAATTTTTGTTATTTGAGTGGCACTGTAGAACTTGGAGCAGATTCCAGATCCAAACTGCCTGGGTTCAAACCCAAGCCATGGATAAGTCTCTTGGATACTCTGAGCCTTAGTTTCTTTATTGTTCTACTGAGGCTAATAATAGCACCTACCTCTTGGAATTGTTGTGAGAATTAAATACTTACTGAATACTTAGAAAAGTACCTGGTACATAGTAAGAATTATATTTCTATTTCATTATTTATTTATAATAAAATATTAATATATATCATCAACCACTGAGTATCTCTGTTTTGCTGACTATAGAAATAGATGCTCATTATTTAAAAATTAAATAATATAAATATGCATGTTGTGAAAAGTGGAAGACCTGAGAATCTTGCTGAAGATAACCAGAATAACTAGTGACTGTTTTCTCAGATCTGTATTTATGCCTGTACCACACGCAAGCACACACATGCACGCAACCACAATGCAATCATTGGGATCAGGTAAGGTTTTTTAGCAGGAGCTCCTCTTATAATGTGAAATATGGCTTAGCTGGAGGTGGTGATTGGATAGGGCCTGGAGTTCTTACCAGTTCAGTTTTCCTTTTCATGATCTCTCGATTGTCCTAGAAATGCCATGGAGCTGTAGACTTCTCTATCACAGCTTTTTTTCCCCCAGAATTTTTTGATGCTCCTCCTTCAATCTCTTGCCTCCTTTTCAGATTTTTAAACTCAGATTTTTTATATCATAAAGAATTACTCTTTATAATATAGAGATTTTTGATGCAGTCAGAATCCTCACATTTTATACTGTCCAAATGAAATGAACATAATTTATTTAGGGCCAATTGGGGGAGTAGAAATGCAGTAAGTGAAAGAGAAAGTAGAGGGATCACAGAACTTTACCAGTGTTGTTTTTGCTATTTTCATGATTTACAAAGAGATACGCTCAACCACTGTACTTTAATCAAAATCATGTAGGTACACCTGCTGAAAGATATAGATTCCAGGGTCTTATCCTAGACTCTCAGAATTAGCACCTAGTGATGGTCCAGGAGGAGGTGGAGGAGATAATGAAGAAATGAGGTGCTAATGACCAGACAGCTTAAGAACTCTGCAGGTGAATCTTATGCAATGAAACATTTCCTTCTTTTCAACCATCTTTTCTTATTTTAATTCAGTAGTGTTTTGTTTTGTTTTGTTTTTGTTTTTGTTTTGTTTTTGTTTTTGTTTTATTTTGTTTTCAACCAGCTCACTGCTATTGGATGTGAATGAGGGAATGGATTTAATTCTTTGAATAATTTCAGGGAAGAACATGCTCGCTCCTGAGTTATTTTGTGGCAGCATTAACATTATTTCCAGCATTCTCTGCTTCATTTTAGCACTGGATCTTTCACTGAAATCTTCAGGATGTAGAAAGTCTCACACCCCTTTGTATATCTTCTGTCTAAGACAACATACAGGACAGTTGAAAAGAGAATGTCTCTTCTCAGAGAGGATTGTTAGACTGGTGAACAGGAAGGGAGGGCCCTGATTTCCTCAACTTACAGGCACAGGTGCCTCTCCAAGATGATTCTGTGTTCTAGTTACATGCCCAAGGAAAGCGCTGTCGCACTCAGACAAGTGCATCAAATTTGAACATGTATCACTGTGCTTCTTGTTTTGTAAAGATCAGGAGAATGAGAAAATGTCAGAAAATTTTATGTTGAAATTGCTGTCATATATGTAGATGGTACAAAGAAGCTTCTAAAGATGCATATTCTACAAAGATGTGTCTAGAGCTGTACAAAAAAAAACACAAGATCTGCTTTCCATCCTCAAGGAACTTACAATCTAATTGTAGGTTAAAGAAACAGACACAAAAAAGTTATGTCATTATAGATTTTAAAAAGTTAAGTATAACTGAAGTAAAAGTGCTGAATATAAATTTTGGCACCATTCTTTGCAATAGAGTGTTACTCAAATGTTGCTTGACAGTGACATGTAGCAACTGTCCAGGTATTTAGGAAAATAAGTGTTAAATAAGCAGCATGGTGGTGAAAATGATGAAATTTAAAAGAGGAAAAGATGGTTAGGAGTTTGTGCATCCAAGAATAATCCAAGGACTTAAATTTGGAAAGGAAAAAAGATAAATACATTCAATATGCCAGAAGAGAGGTGTCCTTCAGGAGAGAAAGAGGTCACGACTGGAGACAGGAATTCTCATGGGTTAAAAGTAGGTGCAAGATTATTGTCAAAGTAGAGTTTCGTGCAGGAGAGTAGATGAGATCTAGGTGAGTGGAATTTGATCATGGAGGGTTTTCAGTGCTAGACCTAGGAGTTTAGATTTGATCTTAGACTAATAGAAACTTTGAAAGTCTGTGAGAGATTACTTAAGATTTATTTTTCTGTCATAGGAAGGAAAGTAAGGGAAGTGTGAAAGGTCGTTCACCATAATTGTCTGTCTTCCTCCAGGTGCTTCTATCATGGGCTATGTTAGTTATATATTGCTCTACGAAATATTGCCTCCCAAAATGTAGTGGCATCAAAAATAAAAAAAATATTATCCTCCAGTTCCTGTGAGTCAGAAACTTAACTGCAGTTGTGACTTGGAGTCTGTCATGAGATTGCAGTGAGATTTTAGCTCAGGTTGCTGTCCTATGGTGGCTTGATTAGGACTGAAAAATCTGTTTTCTAGATGGATTGCTCACATAGCTAGCTGGTACCATTCTGGGGAGAGAAGACTCATCTTCTTTCTACAGACTATTCAATGTCCTCATGACAAGGCAACTGGCTTCCCCAGACCAAGCAATTCAAGGGACTGTCAGACAGAAACTCTCTATTTTATGACTTAGCCTTAGAAGCCTCAGAATAGCACTGCTACCGAATTCCATTCGTTAGAAAAACATCACTATAACATTCAAGAGAAAGGGAATTAGGCTCCAATATTTGAAGAAAAAAGTGACAAAACCTCTTTTCAACTCACCAGGCACATTAACAAGATTCAGTGGTACAGTAGTAGTGTGCATGAAACATGTCTGAATTGTTCGATTCCATCCTGACAAAGTCCTTACCTGCTTGGGGCCATATTGTACTCCTAACACCTAGCACAGTGCTGCAACGTGAAGCCATGAGTAAATAGTGTTTGAACTCTTACGCTTTTATAGATGAAGATATTTATTCTCAGAGGTTCTCGTGGCAGATCTCACTAAGGGTTGTAGCCAAGGTGTAATTCAGTCTTACTACCCATATCCTCTTTCTGCTCGCCATGCTGCCTGTCATACAGAACCACTCATCTCTATTAGAAACACTCTCCTTGCTATTGGCATAGCTAATAGAACCACTCTTTGCAATATTCCTTGGCACTTAGTAGTCACCCAACAAATATTTGTTGAATAAATGAATGAATTTGGTGCCATGAGACAAGAGAGTTAGAGGTACCTGTTCAAATTTACTTAGTAGTCAGTGGAAAACTAGGAAATGCAGGCCAGAATGCTTGTTCATCTGTGGGTGATTTGTCAAATTCACTGAAAGGACGCCGTGTTAAAGTGTGTCTAAGTTCAATACTAAAAATACAAGACATGCAGAGCTGCTGTTGTTTGAGAAGCTTATGATCTGATGACTGCACAAAAGGATTCCATGGAGGGTGAATTTTGTACCGTTGGATCATTATTGTGACTACAGTCTTTTTAAGAGTGGGGTGTGGAGCAGGAGAGAAATAAGTGTGATTCAGCTGAAATTCCTCTTATATGAATGGTATTATGCTTTGACGTTTAACTAGGCTGACAATAGTAACCATTTTAAATGGGACAGTATTTTTTTTTTTTTCATTTTCATTTTCTGACTGTCCCATCGTCTTAATATAAATGTCAATTTTGTCCCATTTTTAATAAACTAGGTCTGTCTTTAACACAGAGCAAAAGGGGTGGTTGAGTTGTCCCAGGCCCAGCCCGAGGAGACCCAAAAGGAGCTGCCCCTTTAGCCCCGTGTTAAAGACAGTCTTGTCGGCAATGACTGCTGTGCCAGTGCCACTGCTGCTGTTCTGCCCACTGTGAGGAAACAGGAGTTTCATGGGAAGGGAATCCCCTGCCCCAACCTTATGTTCCTGTTCAAAGGTAGCAGAACACTGCAGTGTGGTGGAGCCACAGGTAAGTACTGTGGTGGTTATTTCTGGTACTATTTCTCTCTGACACTCTGGGGTTAGCAGGCATCTCTGGCACTGGGGTGGTTAAAGCAGCATGTCATTTAGGCAGGAAATTTAAAGCAGGGGACTTAGAAGGGCACCAAATTTGGTTTTTGTCTAAGGTGCCAACATTCCTTGCAGTGGCCCTGGCTACTTTGCTGAAGCTCTGCCAGACCACTGGATGTTACTATGTGATCACTGATCAGTATCACGTAGGACTTACTTATTGCTGACCTGGCTGCTCTGTTCCTGCTTGGATTACTCCACCTCCTCCCCTTCCCTTAGTTACCAGTGCAGAAAACCATTCCCATTTTTACCATGCCAATGTCCTTTTTGTGTCTCAAGGTAATATGGTTGGCCTACATTTGACCCATAGACAAAGAGACACAAAGGGAATTTGAATACAGTATGGCATACCTAAACTTTTGTGTACAGCTCTCTCTTTACTCTGGCTAAATTTTGTACCAAAACTGACTCTAATCTGCCTTCAAAACTTCACTTACTTGGATTCATATCTAGTGATTTCCATTAGTTTTAATAGCTGAGTTTAAGATTATATGCTAAACAGAGTCTTGAAAAAGAAAGATACAGAACCTTGTTACATGGATTATGTTTCTTTCAGAGGCATGCCAAAAGCTGAAAGTTAAAGTCTTTATTTTGTTGATTTATCTGGGTTTTTTTTTTTTTTTGTGTGTGTGTGTGTGTGTGTGTGTGTGTGTGTAAATTTGGCATTCAGTGTATAATCTGAAGGATAAATGAGAGGGACTAGTGAATTTCATAAGGTTTTTATGAATTCTGTGTTAACACTAGGTAATGTAGTCACATCTCTGAAAAATAAGCAGTTTTTCCTTTGCAATGTTCATGCAAAAGCTTTCAGTTTTCAGACCAAATAAAACTTAAAGCAATTGAACAAGTGTGGGATTAGGTTAATCTCAAACATCAGGAAGGTTGCTTAAGGTATTAGAGCCATGATTCTGACCCCTACATTTGTTACATAGATTTCTAGACATTTAGATGTGCACACTGCATGAACACTCAGCTTCTCATTCATTGTTCATCGCTGTATGTTGAATCTAAAGGAAAAGAACAGAGGATTTTAAAATAAAAATATCAGTGATCAAGTTGTGGTGGTGGGAAAGACCATACCTGATCTTAAGGCCAACAACCTATTACATAATCAGTGTTAGCAGGAACAAAGAACTACAAATACACTGATTTATTTTGTATTTTAAATAAGCTCTTTGGAAGCTAGAGACATTAGTAAAGCTTGAAGTTATAAGGAGCGTTTAAGCTGTATCCTGAGGAAGACTAATAGGATAGTTGGATTTGTATAGACAAGAATGGGAAGACTTGCAAGGGGAGGAGGGATTGAACCACGTTCATGATAGTGGGCATGGAAGGTGAAGAGTCTTATATCGTTTTAGGAAAACGTCCCTGAACTTTTTACTAGCTTAGTTTTCCTTCATATCCCACTCCCTCACAATTATCATTTGCAATGTGTGTATTATGTTGTTTGTTCCCTGGTCTCTCCTTAGGCCTGTGCCTAACCCTGTCTTTTCCATCAAATATCAGCAGAGCCTAGCACATGAAAGACCTCAATAGGTCTCAATGTCCCCTTCAATTCTACTAGATTCTATGTAGAAATGAGTTTGAATGGGTAATATAAGGCCCAGAGACCCAGAGTCTCATTTATCAGGGTGATAATATTAGGATACTTTTATTTAATAAGCAATACAGAATGACACATGGCAACAGAAATATGCTGTTTTGTGTATATTAATCAGAAAGTGTGAGCAAGCTAGATCAGAATGAGGTAAGGGTGACACAAGGAAAAAAATTGTGTAGCTGTTGAAATGATAAAAGTGATGAACACTTTTACTAATACAATTGGAGAAACAGACATGGAGAAGAAAGAATAATTCTTAAAGACACTGGGGAAAGTCAACAGAACATGGAAGAGACTGAATTTCTGGGGGTGGTGGGGCAAGGAATGGCTGGAAATAAAAGCATTCTCTTGACTTTTAATCTGGAAATCTGAGAAAAATAGAATAACTATAACAACAATGATCTCTTTTATGGAATACTGACTTTTAACTCCTGTCAAAATTCTGAGATTATTATGCTTTCTGTTTAACAGATGAGCAAATCAAAACTCTTAGGGAGATTAATGATTTCAGTAATCAAATCCATGATATTTTGGTCCAGGTCTACAATTCAAGTCCCAGCACAACCTTGAGAAGTTACTTAACTTCTTTGAGTCTCTGTTTCTTCATCTGAAAAAATGAGTATAAAGTACCTATGTCAGGGCACTTTGGGGATAATTAAGTAAGATAACACATCCAATATGATAGCATATAGCAGGATCATTTGTAATGTTGAAGAAGAGGATGCCTATAATTATAATGGATATATTTATATAGTAAGTATTCAATAAAAGATTGTCATGATTTAATGACTTGACAAGATAAAATAGCTAGTAAGTGGAAAAACTTCTGACAGGAACCCAGGTCTTTTGATGAATTAATTATACCCATCTGTTGCTACTAGAGAGAAAAATAAAGACACAGGGATAAAGCTGTGGAAAATAAGGTGTTTACTACCCAAAGAACACCTCTTGTTGATTGCAGTCCATCCTTTAAAAATCACTGATGTGGTGTTTGAGGAAAAAATAAATCAATGGTTCTTACCTTAATTCTGCTAATCTAAATTATCCTAAGATTTAGGGAAGGACATGAATTGTTCTTTGGTTTCTATACATATAAACTGAATCATATATGTGAAATTGTGCTAATAGAGACACACCAGATAAAAATCTTCTTAATGCTAAATTAGTCCTATAATCTTTAGTGACAGCCCCAGTTAATGGAACTTGTTTCCCTTGGTGAATCTGCATTTTAAAACTGAAGGCAATAAAGATGCTACATCAACTGTCTATATTGTGAAACTAAGTATATTTTAATAGAAACAACACTGGAAATAATTCTCTCTCCAGTTCTACTCCCAGATGGCATGAAAGAGAGGTAAATTGATGAGAAAATGTTTTCTGAGAGTAGAAAAATTCATAGACTTTCTACCCTGTGCACTAATTTGTAAAAGTTCACAGTATTTTTTAACAATATGCTTGCTTGATTTTCTTGAATATGGAGGCTCATAATAGATTTAGAGTTGGAACAATTACTCTTTTCCTTTCGACATGCTCTTTTTCCATTCTTAGGAGAAGGAACAACAACTTTCACGAAACAATAAGAAAATAAAAGCCTATAGTTTATAGGGAAACTATGTGAGGATACATAAGATTTGGAAAAAAACAAAGGTTTGAGCCATAGCTAGAAAAAATCCAATCAAACTAGATTAATCCACTTTAATTATTCTGAACATCTCCCTGGGATCCCTGTTTAGACACTACAGGTCTGAAGTACCAGAACTTTTGAGTGTTGTGACCAAGATTTAATCCTTTCCTTTCAAAACTTGTTCAAACTCTCTCAGTTCTTTCAAAGAGCATGGAACAAATGTATATTGAATGCATGGATATGTGATTGCTTTCTGGAATGACTAAACTGAAGTTTGCTCCCAAATATTAACTCTTATTTTGCTACCAGAACTCATTTGAGGTGTCATATCACCAGCATCATTCTCATTAGTAATGAAAAATGCATGATAGTACTAGGAATTGACAGGCTTTTTTCCTCCCTCTCAACGGGTACCTCCTTTCTCATTTCCTTTTCCTCAATGAAATAAACTTTGCCTCCTCCTATTTTTTAAAACTGTAGTTTGAACTGATGACCAATCACCCCAAATTAAGCCTCTGACAAGTTCATTTCCAAATCTTCCAGGCAACTCATACAAAATGAGTCGAATCCCATTGAGTTTTAACTACTGTAATCTAATATTTTCCATTATGTTAGACAGTCTCAATAGATTACCTAAAAAAAATAATTAAGGAGACGTTAGTTTATCATAAGTTTTCAACAAATCTATGACTAAACCTTTTGTCTTCTCTTTTCCCCAAAGGGACCTTTTCCTACTGTAAGGAGTGAGTCCACCATCCTTCAAGTCATACAAAGCAATACTCATCCTTTACCTTCACTCTCATGTCCTTCAGTCACCAATTAGTGTTAATTGTTCCTTCCAAATGTCTCTTAAAACTCTCTTCCGTCTCCATTGCTATCAGCTATATTTTAGTTTAGATCACCATCTGGTCTCTGCTTTTTATCTGTTTTCCCAGCCCCCGATCTCACTCCCTTCAGTCCATCCTTTATATTGATGCTGGTTATTTTTCTAAACCTAAGTCTATCCATGCCATATTTATGCTTACTGTACTCCTGACTCAATATTACTTTGGGGATAAATCCAGACTGTCACATGGCTCCTCTGACCATGCTCTCACCTAAATCTTTAGTGCCATCTCCAACCATGAGTTTCTCCCCATCACTCACAGCCATATACTTCACTGTCTAGCCACTTTCAGTGAACTAAAGGAAATGTTCCCATAGCATTATAAGTGGGTTCCAGTATCTTCAGTCATTTAAAATGCAGGAGCTTGTTTTGCAGGGATAATGAAGTGACCTGTTGGGCCAATTGCTTTATGTTTGAGTTCAAGTTATTGCATTATCAGGGATTTTTTTTTTGTACTTCAAACTCCTCAAGGGTTTTCTTACATTTATGCCTTTGCATATATTATTGTCTCCCTTCCCTGTTTTTCTCTCAGCTAGCTTCAACCTGTCCTTCAAAACTTATGGCAGGTACCATCTTCTCTAACTAACCTCTACCTGCCCACATTACTTTCTGCCACCACATTGTATTAGGAGACCAGATTTTATACTTCAAGAGTGTACCCGGTGTGTGGCCCTAGTATCATAGCAAATGTTATGCCAATTGTAATTGTTCAGATACACGCTTCTCTCTGTTTTCATCTTCCTGAACTCTTTCTCACTACACAATACAAACACGTGCACATTTGGAGCAAGAAAATATGTATTACTCTTAATCCCCAGACCAGTGGCGAGCAAAAGGAATAGATTTGTGATATAAATGGAATCTAAAGATCTGTATTTACAATAAACTATTTAAATAAATATTTGCCTACTCGGCACTTTCCATCTGTTAAGAACTTCCTAAGCCAATTTGAACATTCATGATTATTAGGTTCTCCTTGGTAGACAGTATTAATAATTGACTGATGACTTGAGATAAGTAAGCTCTGTGGGTTTCATCACTCCCAGTCTTCTGGCAGTTTGTATATTTCTAGCAAACATAAATCTCTCAGTACCCATAAATACATTTACTAGCAATCACACACACACACGCACACACACACGCACGCACGCGTGTGTGTGCGGTCAGAAGAACCTGCTCGTGAAATCTAATGAAGTCTCAGCTCTTTGTTCTTGCAGAATGTCTAACAAGGACCTTACTAGAAAGGCGCATTGGAGATATATGCAGCAACACACTTAGCAGCAGTGACTATTAGCCTCAGAGTTGCCTGGACAGTGTGAGCATGGGGCTGACTAGGATTCCGAGACTTCACGTGTCCTCTGGAGATGTAAGAATCCTGAGCAAATTCAATCTTATATTTTGTTCATGCAAAGGTGAAGGTGTCTTTACAATATTTCTGGGGTACTTTAATTGAAACAGCATTCATTCTGCTGATGAAAACTTACTTCTAACAGCCCTGAAGAAAAGGCAAGGAGAAGCATTTCCTTTCAGAGTTCCATCCTGGCCCAGGTCCTATTAGACTCTCTCATTAGACTGAAGTATCCTGAACTAAATATTCCTCGTTTGGGAACTTTGAACACTAACTAACAACCTTTGGATTTTAGATTAGAATTAATTTCAAAGTTAATGGAGAGCTGCTAGGTTAAAATTAATAAGCACCTAACCCAATGTCTCCTGATGTGTGTTTAAATAAAGCATATTACATAAATGAACGTGAATACTCTGACCAGTCCCAGTGATTTTTTGCCAACCCCTTCCTAAAGATGGCACATGATAAGTGCTACCAACAGCAACAGATTCTGACCAGAAAGATTGGTTTGCTGAGCAAAAACTCTCCATGATAACTTAAAATACTTCCCATTTCTTAGCGGTCTGCATGCTCACCTTCAATTGTGATTGCTCTCTCATTGTTGTGTCTTCAATCTAGGGGCCCTGACTTCTTCCACCACTATTATTACCTTTCATGCTTTAAATTAAAATTACATTAAGGTCTTTTCACTTACATGTGGGGATCAGTCGATTACATACCCCTACTTGATTCTCCAAGTGCCTAGTTGTTTAATTCCTTTGTGAAGGAGAGTGATTCTTTGTTAGGCATTCCTGCCTTTCCTACTCCACTCTGCTCTCCTCCCTGTGGCCGTCACTCTGTGCAGAGTACAATTACTCATACATACATAGAAAGTGCTAAAATGTTCATAGAATGAATGAGTGATCTCCGGTTATAGAAGGGTCCTCATGTACAAATTGCTAAAAATGCAGGAGATGCAATTGTTCCTTATAAAAGCAAACTAATTTAGGTCGTGCCTTGTTGATGTGACTCCCATTATAAAAATACTTCTGGATGAAGAATGAATATTTATTGTGCCCAGAACTATGGTCAGTCTTTTCTATGCATTCTATACGTCTTCTCATTAGATCCTCATATCGCTCCTCAGTCAATGCCATTTACTCTTCTTTGTTCCTAAGAAGTAGAAGGCAAATCAGTTGGCTAAAGTCATGCTGTGGTAAAGATGGAGCCAGACTTGGAGTTCAGGTTGGAGTTAACACATCGTGCAAATCCTCATTATAACATATTGCCAAAAGAATTTTGAAATCTTGATCCAGTTCACTTAATTTCAATGAATAATTATAGCAGTGAAAGTCTGATACATTGAAAAAATACAGGGAGCTCATTGTAATTGAGAATTGAGTATTATAATACGAGCTTCTGGCACGGGCACTGAACACTGAGGCATTCATTCATTCATTTGTCCATTTCAGCAGTCATTTTTTTCCATTGTTTTTAGTATTTCTTTTGTTAGCTTTGCTTATGCTTTTTTAGGATGTTGAACTTGTACCTCAGTCTGTACATATCTGACACCACACCCACTGCCTCCTTAACTCCTTCCTTCCCTTGTTCCCTCCCTTCTCCCTCCCCGCTGTTAGCCACGGTTTTGTGTCCTGTGAATTTTCAACGATAATTTTTTGAGCTCCATTTCAATCAGGTTACAACAGATCTATATATGGGATGATACACATATAAAACCCTGCCAGTAAGGCAAATTGACTTTCATGGTGAGTTGTAACTCACAGTCGTTTTCTGTGATCAGATGATTGCACTGATCTTTATGCAGCTGGGATAATGGTTATGAGAAGCCTGTGGCCCAGCCCCCTCTTTTGATGGTTAAGCATTTCCATTTAGCCTTAATAGTGGAGAAGTAAATAGCCTTATAGGTATGTCAGGTCAGTAGAAGACTGTATTTGACTTTAGCATTTATAGTTTCTTCTTAATTTCTCATCTTTGGTTTCAAAGAATTGTAGGAAGACAGGTGCATGACCAGTCCATTTCATTTGGGTAATAAGACTATCAACTGTTGTGACTCAGATGGATGTTTGATGAATAAAGGGTCATCATTCTTTTTTGGTACATGAAACATGAATCTCATATAGACCTATGCGTGCTAAAAATTTGATTTTGGAATAATAGTTTAGAGGAAAGAATATGTATGGCAGTTAAAGCTAAGGGAATCAAATAGCATACTACCTACCTTTGTCATTGAATTCAATATCCATGATAGCCCCATTTGACATGTCATCTGAGCTACTTTGTCTTATATCCAGATGAGCTATGAATTTCAATCTTATTGCCTCCAAGAAATCATCATATTGGTACAGTGCATGGACTTCTAGTTAACATACTCTAGAGAAACAATGAAAAGCAGTATTACCCTTATCTAGAAGTTAACAGAATGTAGTTAATTTTTCCTCTGTTCTTGAAAATTCATTCCTGGTTGACCAGTGTAAACAAACTTTGATATAAATCTCTTATAATGTCCAAAGGCAAGTAGTGCTTTCAAACCACATCTATACCCCCAGCCTTTTTCATGGTTCTCATGATGCCTCTCAGTCACCTATAACACATTTGTACTGAACCCTGATGTCTAGACTTCTCACTCTGATGGCCCACTCAGGGACAGCCTCATGCTCAGGATGATTCCTGGTGTCCTTTCTCTGTCAGACTTTCACATTCCATTTTTTATTACCACAGATACCTGTTCTCTGTTAGGTGACTCCACATGTTAATGAATAATAGGCAGTAATCCCTGTGGATATGTCAGGTATCAATGTTTTACACAGCTCAGGTGACATAATCTGTTAATCTGGTTTAAATGCACCCATCTCTAGAGAGTCATTACTATATGGAAATGCTATCACATGGCCAAATTAGGAAAGAGAATTTAATTAGGGACAGGGAAGGACTCCATGCTTCCATCAGCTTTCAGGTCACACAATATAAATAGAATGATATGGTGGAAAGTGTATGGTATTTGAAATCACAACTCCTAGTTTAAAGTTTCAACTTTATTTACTTACAAATGTCACTGAACTTTTATTACCTAATCCATACACGGGGAAATGATGCTTACCTTGTATGTTTATATGAGTGAGACTCAAACACAATGTTATTTGTGAATCACTTTTAAAGCCAAAGAGCATTGAAACACATTATACCTACATATAGTACATATATTTTTACTAGAACAGTTGAAAAAGTTACCCCCCTTGACTGATTCTCCAAGGAGATATAACAGGTTATATGTATCCCAAGAACTAGGAAAGAATTGGACTTTAGCAAGTAGCTTGTATGTGGAATGGGGAGGCACAGCCTCAGATGTGTAGGCATCAGTTCTCATTGACTCTGGAGCAAATCGTTATAGGATTTATAAACATTCTCTAGGGCTGGCACTGCGAATTTGATAATGAATAGTTAGTAAGGTCCCCTCATTTAATTGTTATTGCCTCAGAGCGAGAAAGCACTGTGATTTTGAAGTTTACAACTTTCAGCTTCATAGAATTGGTCACCTTTTTCTGAAAAACCCACCAGTATTTGTAAAAAGGATTTTCTTGTGTGTTACACAGCTTTATGCTTCTTTCACCTTTTCCAGATATTGAACTGGAAAGACAGGATGGTGTGAGGAATGTAATTTTCTAATCTATTATCTCTAAAGATAAAATACATGAACACTTTTCACTTCCTTCTGTTTTTCTTCACATCATTAGGCTAAAAGAATAAAGGCATCTAGTTGTCTCAGACACAAAAGGGGCTGCTACAATTTCCACTAGACATGCATCAAAAGGGACAAAGTATACTTTGCAAGAAACAAAATATACTATGCTACTGCTTAGTTCGCATGCTGACTCACATCCTGGTTTATTTCGATTGTTAGATTTATGAAAAAATTTAATTTCATTGTTGCCTCAAGAAGCCTAATCCTGGAAGGGCAGTTCCAAAATAGGAAAAAGAGGGGATAATTACTTGGAGGTTATTGTTTCTATTAGATATAATTCTTAGGTATTAATGGCTTCAAATAAAGATGGGTTGACTAGGATTTGTTTTGCTGCATGGTGAGCATGTTTTTTCCTTTCTCTCATTAGTCTCCTTGAAAGCAGGAACAGTTATAATTCTCTTGTTCAGCAATATTATTTCCACATTATGCATATCAAAGGTATTCAAAGGCCATGTGACTTGACTGAATGCATTAGGAACTGTGCAGTGTCGCTGATGAAGATATATGTGTTGAAACAATACCTACCCAAAGAAGGACATCAAAAGGCAAACTTATTGGGGATGCCTAATAACTATGACTTTTAAAATTAAACAGAAGGATTTGAGGGCAACATTGACCACAATTTTAGTGAGTAACAAGAATTCTGTGACAGTATCCATGTGGTAAATTCAGAGAAGTGTGTTACGTCAGTATTCTCTCAAACAGACTTGTCCAGGTGAAGAGAGGCTAAATACTTATGTTCTAGGAGGCTGCATTATTCTACACGGTAGTGAAGACCACTGACCTCAGTCTGGCAATGAAAGCTTTCAGAGTCTGAGGGGATGAAATGACAGTGTCTCCCTTGGTTATCATGTTAAAAAAATCTGAAGAAACTGCAGGATGATACTTGCCCACTAATAAAGTGGCAGTACTTACTATTAATTATGAAGATATCTTTAAAGAACTGCCATCTGGCTAATGGCTAATCTATTTTTAAAATGTTAGGAGAGAGATCCTGGAAATTCATTTTAGGTATGAACAGTTTTCTTCTTTAGCAGGAAAAAGAAATGACTGCACAGATAGTTCATTTGGTAGAGTTTCAAAAAATTAATTAAGCTATGTCTTTCTAACCTGCTGAAATTCTGGAAAGAAACGACTGAGTATTTGCAGTTAACAAAGCCAGTGGTTAGTACTTTGTTGTGATCTTCCCAGCAGGCTCAGGCTGAAGGTTCTTTAAATAAGGTGAAATATAACTTAATACTAAATAGAAGGCCAGATACCAGGATGGTTCCCAAACCAGAATCTGTAAGGTGAAAGCTTTCCATTTGAGCTGTGAGGAAACTTAGAAACCTAGAAAAAAATTGAAAAAACTTCCTCATTAATAATTCAGAAGCAATGCAAACAAATGGTACATATTTGCCAACAACAAGTTTAGAGGATTATGAGAAAATCTTGAAGGACTTAATTAAGCTTGATAATATGGTAAACACAATAGCAGATGAGGCACAGTGAAGGGAAGATGGAGGTAATAGCTAATGAGCAGTTTGGAGTCATGCATTTAATGAGTTCTGAATTAGAAATGACTCCCAGGAAGAGAGAGCCCAGCTAGTATCATAATCAACAGGGCAAGGAGGGCAGTGGATAAAAAAAAATCTCGCTCAATAAGTTACTCAAACATTTGAAAAAAAAAGTGGATGGAATTGATCAACCCAGAGAGGTTTATTTGAGATTTCTTCTCGGACTGGTTTATAGGTAAGATTGCATTATAATGAATATTCTCTGGTACTTCAGGAACTGAAATCTCTTAAAGTCTGATGCAATTCTGCTATATCATCATTAAAGAAAAGTGAAATATTTCAGATACATTGGCAGGCATAAAAACAACAGATCCATGTATTCACTACCTAGCTTTATCAAACCCTAACATTTTTATGCCATAGTTCTTTCTGAAGAGCTTGTGTTGAAAAGAAATAAAATATTTTGGTACCATTGAGAACCCTGTGTAAACCTCCCACCAGAGAGATCATATTTCTTTCACTTCCATCCTGCTTCCCTCCTTCCCTTTCTGAAGGAAGCCATTATCATTAATTCAGTGCTTAAAATTCCCTTGCTTGTTTTGTATTTCTTGTCACATATTTATATTTCTGACTACATTACGTAATAATATATTGCAAGTTTAAAAAAAAAATATGTGGGTTTTGGCTTTTATTTAATGCTGTGTCAAGCTCATTGAACTAGTTATTCTATTAGAATCTATTAGAGGATTTGGATTTTCACTGGGTGATATAGAGGAGGATCCTAGGAACTTTGTTTTTAATGAGCTATGAGGAATCAAGAGGAATCCTATAATTCTTTGCAGAAGAGTATCTTTGACATTTCCCTGATGGGTGATATACCAAGTGATTCTCCTCCCTCGCCTCTCCTCTCCTCTCTCCTTCCTCTCTCCCTGCTTCACAATGTTGCCTGCAGCCTTTATTTTATACGTCTGCTGATATAATGATAGGCATTGATTCCAATTTTATTGAGATATAGTTGGCACATTACATGTATTATTTTAGGGCATATAACATCATGATTTGATGTGATATATGTATATATTACAAAATGATCAGCATGAGAAGTTGAATTAACAGCCATCACTTCACATGGTTCCAAATGTTTTCTTTCTTTAGATGAGAACTTTCACCATCTACTCTCATAGCAACCTTCAAAAATACAATACTGTACATTATCTATAGTCATTATAGCTGTACATGACATCCCTATGACTTATTTATAACTTAAAGTTTGTACATTTTGACTAAAGATTTTTAAATCTTTTATAAGTGACATCCCACTCAAGCATCCTTCAGTATCATGATTTTTAGGCTGAATATTATGTTTTGTTCAGTGTTGGACTTTGTGTGCTTATTTCTGTAGATTTATGCAGCTTTAGATTATTCATTATGACCACCTGTGTCTGTGCAAAGATGTGTCACAGTCTATTTACTCTGATCTTTTGATGAACATCTAGATTCTTTTTAAAATTTATTACAGGTAGTATTGCGATGCATATTCTTTTGCATCTCTCTGTACCCAGGCTCATGTGTCTCTAGGGCATGTACGTAGAGATATGTGTATTTCAAACTCTGTCGAATGTGGTTAAATTTTTTGTAGTAATATTTCTTTGTTCACAAAGCTAAGTTCTATTTAGGATATTGAAATTGCATCTCAGTCTATATTTCATACCACACTCACCACCAGAGTTCCAGTGTCCCTTACAGCCACCTTTTTCCCTCCCCCACAAACCAGTCCTAAGTCCTCTTATTTTTGTTGGAATTTTCATGTTCATTTGTTTCATTTTATTATAGTCCACATATGAGTGAAACCATCCTGCATTTCTCTTTTTCTTTCTGACTTATTTCACTTAACATGAATCCCTCCAGTTCCATTCAGATGTGCCCAGCAAAGGGCACAAAAGAGCTGAATAGAAACCTTTCTGAAGAAAACACACAGATGGCTTACAAACACCTGAAAACATGCTGTACATCACTCTTCATCAGAGAAATACAAATAAAAACCATCAGATACCCTCTCATACCAGTGAGAATGGCCTATATTTGAAATCTGGAAATCTTGCAGTGGATATGGAGAAAAGGGAACCCTCCTACACTGTTGGAAGGAATATAAATTGGTGCAACCTCTTTGGAAAACAGTATGGAAATTCCTCAGACAAATAAAGATGGAGCTACCATTTGATCCAGCAATCCCACTCCTGGGCATATATCCAGAGGATACAACCTCTCTCATCAAGAAAAATAGCGGCACTCCTGTGTTCCTAGGTCAGACATGGAAGCAACCTAAATGCCCATCAACAGATGGCAGGATAAAAAGCTATGGTACATATCTCAATGGAATTCTATGCTGCTGTCAAAAAAAAAAAGGAAATTTTGCCCTTAACTACAATCTGGTCAAATACTTTTGGCTTACTATTTCACTTTTTCCCCCACCATGGGATGAGAGTGCTCACTGTTGCATGTCTTCTCCAGCACTTGATGTTGTCACACTTTTTAAATTTTTGCCATTGTGATACATGCAAATGGAATCTCTTGGTTTTGATTTATATTTTCCTGAATTTTTTTCAGAGTGAAAGAGCTTTGTTTTTAGAGAAAAAAAATACTAATTACTTTGTTAATATTTAGGAACTTAGGACACATGTGACTGGGGAATTTTGATCTGCTTTATTTCCCCTAAAGAGATGTTAGTTTTGATGAAAAACAATTCTACATGATGGGAGGGAGAAGACCGGTAATATGTTGTGGGTTACAAACTGAGCCATAAGTCACTTAAAGTGTCTCTTTGTGATTGACAGAGGTCTTGGGAGGACACTCTTTGATTTAGTAGGAAGTCAAGGCTGACAAGAGATAGTGTTGCTCCCTGTCAGCGGCACTTCTTGAAAGAAAAGGTTGTGACATATAGTTTCCACTGGCAGGTTGTCACAGGTATCGTTTGCAAGCAGACAGAAGCTGAATACCAAAGCCCTAAATATTATGCAAGCTGTTGAGGAGCCATCGAATTCAGAACCAAACCCTGCCCTTCCCCAGTGAATGGCCATCTGTTGAATTAGAGAGGTTATTAAGCTTCTGTCTTTATGGGACCTATTTTTCTTTTCTGTACAGTACTTCTATCAATATATTGCACTGGCTTTAATTTTTATACTACACCACACAAAATTCTCTGTGATAATAACTGAGTCTGATTTCTGAATGAATACGAGTTGAGGGTAACATCTTTATAGAAGTAATTACTGCAATTCTTTTCTCCATATTAAGGTACTTAATGAGTTACTGAGATCACATTTTAATTTATAAACATAAATATCATCTCATATTAAGTGCTTGATACCTCCATTTAGCTAATCTCCTTTTACTAGAGATTCTTCTGCTTCCAGCAGTTGTGATGAATATGTACTTCAGATTCATTTTTTCCTGCCTCAAAGAGGAAATGACTCGAGGTAGAGGGTCATGATTACATAATAAATCATTTGTAAGGCTAAGATTAGAAGAATGCTTTTATACTCTCCTTCCTGGTTGGTATTTCACTCACTAGAGTCTGTCCTAAAATGTCTGCCAATATGAAAGTACTGGCAACAGCTCATACATTCACTTAGTCACCAGAAAGGCAAAGATTTGAGGGACAGGTTGAAGAGGACAACTTCGTTCTCCTACATCCCGCCATAACTTCACACTCTGACCATTACCTTGCTTGGTGCTCTCTGTAGAATGATGGAGCTCCACTTGGTATGTGACCCCTTTAGTGAAGGGAAAACAGCACCACTGTTCCTGCCCAATCTTTGACTCCTAATCCAGACACCTTCCACCCCGCATTCCCACACCTATTAAAGACGGGTCACTGGCATGGCGAGTCACTTTTCTTGCTGCTCTCGTGCTGGGTGGGCACAAATACACTAGGGGGCCTGAAAGTATAGCTCTTTGTGCCCAAGAGGTGTAATTTCTCTCCTAATGCACTTCCTCATTTTTCTTTTATTTTGTGGACACCATGAGCTAAGTAAATGATCATTTCTTTAGCTCTTCTATTTACTTAGGACATTCAGATTTAAATTTTCACCCAACCTCTAATAACACCTAGACCTCTGGCACCTATTATTGTGTTGGTTCTACTTTTTCTTACCCTTGTTTGCTCTCACTCCGATTTCCTCATCACCTTGTTTTTTCCCATTATGGAGTGTGTACTTTTATAAGCTTCTCCAAATCCTTCTGGAATGAAATTCCTTTCTCCAAGCAATGTCTTACACCAGTTTTGCTGAAGGACTCCCACCAATAGTAATGCACAATTATAAGGGAATCCCACAAATAAATGCCGAGATGCTTGCTGGGTTACTGTATGTGAGCCAGGTTGGCGAGGTGGCATTTCCCAGTAAGTTTTAGTACATCAAGACTTGAAGTTACAGTATTTCCTTATGGAAAAAGGTCCCATTGAGGAATAAAATAAGCACATTTCCAGTTTCAGGTCCCCTGTTAGTTGGGAAAATGTAAACTCATGTTTGAGACACTGTTTCCCAAGTGTGCCTCACAGAATCTTAATTCCCCTTTGCCACTTCAAAATAACAGAAGGAAACAGAAAAGGAAGGAAAAATATTCTGTGCTCACATATGTGGAAATGTGGCATTAACCAAAGTTATTCAGGTCTTTTACTGAAAAATTTCTCTGAGTGATTAATATGCAAATATATTCTGGCTTTCCCAGAACAGGAGATTGAGTTTAGTTTCTTAAATTCATTTGGCCCCAGAGTCTGGTTTATGGAAATCCAGATGCTCCCACACTCCCCACTGCCTCACGCCCCAGTATCTCATTGGAGACCCTTGTAATGGGAGAGGAGTTAATTCCGGGGCTCACTCTCTCGGTGCGGGCTTTGTGAGTTAACTGCATGGTCGCCTGAGGGATGTGCTATGTGGTTAGCCATTAGCACAGCGCTTCTCTCACAAGTGAGAGCAGATGTGCTGGCTGGGGAAGCCCTCCTCCCCCAGATTACTCTCCTCCCTGGCTGAGGTGTTGACTGGTATGGCTAGATCCGTGGAAGGGGCCGCTGTCCTTGTCTCAGGGGCAGGGCTGAAGGGTATGGGACTCAGCTCAGTGCCTGTCAATCCATCAGCATCACATCTTGTTGATAATACTCATCAGTATATCCAGTTTCATATAAACTCTGCCTCAGAGGCCCAGTGGTTCTTTCCTAGCCACAACTAAGGAGAATTAGCAGATGATGCTTTATAGGGAGAATGTCCTACCATGAAATGAAACTCATTTTTCTTTCAACTTAAAAAGAAATTTAGATTTTGAAGAAAATAAAACAGTGGCCAAGATTTTGTTGGCAAATGGTCAAACGGGGAGATTTTTAAAAATGCAATCATGAGTTTTTGTTGTTGTTGTTGTTTTACTTAGAAGACAGATTTTAGGAAAGTAAGCTGTTGGTTACTGTTAGGCCCATTTTACAAGAGGCACAGAGCTTACCCATTCGAGTTGAGTCAACCAGCTTAACACTCTTTGCCAAGTGGGAATATTTCGAAGGGTGTTCGTGAGATTCCTCTTTTTAAACTTCTCTAGATTTTTCAGTCCATGTGGGAATTTATTAACTGGCAAATGTGGTATGTTGTATCCATTAGCCTTGAATCAAATTATTTTGTTTACAATTTAAATAGATCAGGCCATGACCTTCGGAATTCATTATTCAGCAGAGTCTTCTTAATATTCAGAAAGGAAGGAGGCTCCTTTCTGTTCTGGAAGCTCAGACTTAGTTAAGAAGCACTCCAGATTCACCACCCAGATAAGTGTCACTTGAGGATTCAAGGGACAGCATCTGAGAGATAGCAGGGTCCCGACTTCGGGTTGCCCCATCCTCTCATTTAATATAAAAATGGTAATAAACCCAAAAATGAAGAAGAAGGCGGACAGTCTTCCATCTACCCCCTCTCACACCTGTAAATGTTATGGCCATGGTCTTAAAATGATCTCCACAGGGACACTTATTCTGTGCCTCTCAAAACCTGTGTGGGTGCTATTTGGAAGTACTCTGACGTCTGCGGGGATGTGCGAACCAGCCCAGAGTGCTGGCAAATGGTCAGAGTTTAACCTTGGTGGTTGGTTCTGGACATTAAACACACACACATTTTGAGGACAGGACTGCTTTACCCACTACTTTAAGGATCAGGTATCTTGCCTCAGTCCTCACTGCCAGAAATCATTTGGCTTTTTGTCAATGGATTTGATCTTGGAAAAGCACCTGGAGGATGAAGCAAGACTCGCCCGGGGAGAATTAGGAAGAATGTGTCCTGGCGCCACACCCACTGAGCACGCTGTAATTGCAGCGCTGCCCCAGTTGATGCAGGTACACATTATGAATTGCTAGGGAAAGAAGCACATCATGCAATACTCCTCACCATTCATGAGCTCCAGACCCGGAGACCGGCGGCAAGGCCGCGCAGCAAAGGCGCCGCCTCTGTGTGGTAAATTTAAGACAGATGACGCAACAGCGCCCCATGAGCCGCGGCCACTCAGGGTTCTGCAGGCCTCCCTCTTCAGTGTTCGGAGCACCTTACACAAGCTTGATCTAATGAATCATCCTGGGGCCCTGTAAGGTGGCCAGGCCCATTATCCTCAATTTGGTAGATGAGGAAATAGAGCCAGAAAGAGGTTAAATTACCCCCTGGTGATTCAGTGACTCAACAGCAAAACCAGAGGAGCACCTGTTTTTCCAAGTCTCAATCTGTTCACTTTAAGATGTAAATGAAACTTAGGTAAGACAGAATGCTGTTTTCATTACTGTCATGTATCATGGGATTCTAGACCCATCTGCGGCATTTTATTTTTCATGTGACCTTGAGCAAATCGCCCGATCTCTCTGAGATTATCTCCAGATTGGGTCTCGCACTGCTCCGCCTGGCGCCCGGGAACATCATGGGGCTCATGGGAAATGATGATCGTTTCATTCCTCCAAAACCTTAATGCTCTATTTTTAGCCAGTGTTTGTATTCATTTTCAAATGTATAGTATTTTCATATGTAGTATTTCTGACAGTTTAGAACAACAGTGATTTCTGTACGTACTATTCGAGGCTGCCCAAGAGGCTTGCTCTTTCTGGCCCGCCCGCCAGACGTTGGGCTTCCCTGGCTAGACCCCACGATGTTAGCCCACAGGCCAAAGCCATTCCTTGAGACTTTCATTCTCTCTCTCCTTCTCATCTTCGCCCTCTCTTCCCTCTCTTTCACACAGGCACACACACCAATAAGTCAGTTATTTTTTTAATGTTTAAAATGGAAAGTTTCTTTTTTAAAATACAATGAACTTTATTTAGCACCCCATTCCGTGCCAGACACACAGTACCTGCCCAGTAAATATATGTTGGATAGATGATAGATGAATTCATTTTGTGGGTGATAAACTCAATGTGTGTTCGATTTTCAGAGAAACCAGGACCTAGTGAGCTGCTAATGGTAGATAAATTATTGGTTTTATTGCTCAGTATCAACATATTCATTCTATAAGGCACATGAATATTGTATTATCTATTCTATTTGCTAGTCTTTGAATGATACCCATTGTTCTTCTTTGAACTTACTATAATACTGGAATAGAATTTGAAATCATGCAGTCTTCCTATGACCCTCAGGGATTTATTCATTCACTGATTCATTTATTAATTAGTTAATAATTGTTTGAAATGTGTCAAGCATTAGGCAAAGTACTATGTAAGGATTTTTTTCTTTCTTTCAAATCGCTTATTCTTTATTCTTTCAAAAACTACATTTTGTTTGCATATTCTTTTTTTAGTTGACATGTGAGACCACATCCCATCCTATCTATACTGGCAACCGAACAATTTGAAGAAAAAAAAAAAAATTCCAAGGACCGTGTCTTATTCAGACCACTAGGAACAAACCCTGATTCTCCTAGTGATTATTTGGGAATAAGTATCCAGAGAGGCCTGAATTTTATTTTGTGCCAAGTTAATATTCTGAAGCACATAAAGTCCCAAAGCTGTGATATCTGCAAACAAGTCATACAGAGACCTCCATAATAACCTGACAGGAAAGGTCTGAAGGGTCCGCCCACCACATTTCATGGGTGGTTAACATGAAATTCAGAGTCGATGACTTGTCCAAAGTCACAAAGCTAATTAAGTCAGCATCAGGAGGAGAATACAGGTCTGCCGGCCAGCGACCTGAATACAAACTGCAATTTTATTGTTCTGGTATCTCTCTGAACATTCAAAATCATATCAGTTTTTAACCCTCGGCTAAGTTTGCTCTCAGGCACAGAGGTTAAAATCCCTTGTTCAGAAGCGCTGGAATCTGGATGCACGGGTGCCCTTCAGTTTCTCTGCGGATTGGCCGAGAAACTGGTGTCTCCTGTCAGGGAATGGCCTGACCGTCCAAATGCAAGTGCATGGGAAGGAAAACAAGGACAGTCTTATGGGCTCCTGATATAATGCTATCAAGCATTTGAAGGGCCAGGTTTATGTCATTTATTCTTTTAATTATGTGTTCATAATGTAATTTAGAAAAAAATTTGCTGCAAAACCGTAAGAAGAGTAAAAAGACTTTAATAAATTATTTCAAATATATTTCTGAGATTCATCTTCTCTATATATTTGTTTTTTCTAACAGGTTATTTGGTTATTTGCAGGTTTTGTTTCTGGATAGGATTGTCTCTTTTTATGCTCTTGTGATAAATGGTGAGAGATTCTCGTCGTCATTCTTCAGAAGAGTTACCATTTGCCTGATCACAAGTCCTGACACTGCCAGTATGATACTTTATCCAAAAATTTAAGAAAAGTAGATTGTCCCAAATGAGAAATTCCACATTTAAAGAAAATCAGAATTATCTTTCCAACATACTTCATTTTCTTCACTGCACTAAAAAGCAAATTCCCTTTACCTGGAAACATGACAGTATCACCTACAGTGGAAAATTCTCCAGTTCCACCATTACTCTGATCTCTACAGATGTCACCAAGGTAACCTACAGCAAGCTTCCTAAACCTAGTGGTGTCAAATGGAAGTACCTTCATTACTGAAAAGATGGTGACATTTTTTTCTTTAATAATACCATAAATAGAAAATGATACTTCTGTAGAGAGTGTCAGTGAGCAATGAGCCCCTGAAGTGGGTGCAAGTCATTCTATGGTGGAGAAAATGGAAAAGGAGTGAGGGAGGAATTTAGGAGAATCCTGCATTTTGGGGAGTACAAATGGGTGAACAAGCAGAGGGTAGGTGAGAGGAAGGGGAGGAGCAAGATAAGAGAAGAGAATTGGAAACAATAAAAAGAGGAGACAAGTAAGTAGAAAAGAAAGAGCAAGATTGAGAAATATAGAATTATATGATTTCACCTATATGTGGTATGTAGAGAAACTAAGCAAACAAAAGTAGACTTGCAGTCTATGAAATCAGATTAGTAGGAAAGGAGAAGAAGAGTAGGAAAATTGGATAAAAAAGGATCAAAAAGAAGGAAGAACTGGACTGGTGGTGGTGAATTTATTATGTAGATGTGGATTTAAAACAGTACATGCCTTCAATCTATATAATGCAATGTTTCTTCAATTACATTTTTTTAAAGTTTAAAAAATACTGAGAAATAGACAAACATGATATTAAGTGGATTAGATGACACGAGGAAAGAGGAAAAGAAGAATGGGGGAGAAAAAGAAGGGTGGGGGAGTGAAAACAAGAAATGAACAGGGCAGGAAGCGGACAGGGACCAATGTAAGAAGGCCCCTTGCCCAGGGAGGAGCAATCGATAGCCTATAAACCAAATCGGTTTTTTATTAGTAAAATTTCATTGGAATGCAGCTAGCTTCATTGCTGTACATGCTGTCAATGGGGCTTCATACTACAATGGCCGAGTTGAGTAATTGTCATGGAAACAATATGGCCCAGAGCTTGAAAATGTGCTCTTTGACTCTGATGAACAAGTTTACAGTCGAATCTTGTGGTTCTCAAATTTGCATGTACTCAATTACTCAGAGGGCTTGCTAAAGATGGTTGAACCCTACCCCCAAAATTTCTAATTAAGTAGATCTGGGTGGGATCTGAAGTTGCCATTTCTGTTACGTTCCCAGGTGATTCTGATGCTGTCGGTCTCGGGACAGCACTTTTTCACACTAATCTTGTTCTGAATAAGGGCTTTCGTGTAGAAGGGGAACAGAAATATCAAACCTGATCCCCTTTTTGGTAAACAGATGTATAGGTCGATATCACAAGTGTTTGCCAAGTATCTTTTAAAAAATTCTAAATTTTTAAAAAATTATTTTTTTGTAATAATACCAGTTTCATTCTGAAAACGATAAAAGTAAATTTGGTTTTGTCGAAAGCTTGTTAGGTTTCTTTTATCCTAAAAGCATTTTATGATTTGGTTTGGCTCAATTCCCTGCAATAGCATTGGGCTCTGCAGGTGTTACATTGGGCTTTGTCAATTATGTCACTTGTGCCCATTTTATGAGAAGACCCTCTCCCTACCCAAGCATGGCTGCTCAGATGACCTTAGTGCCTCTGTCTGCATCCCTGAGAGATGAAGTCATAAGTGGCTTAAGACCAACCCCAGCACAATCCCAGCCTGTGCTGGTGTCTTCAGGTTCCCATTTTCCCATGAATTCCAAATAGATTTCCTCCTGGGGACTGACATACATTTTTTGACCTGAGTGTGAGACCATGCTATTTGTACACTTCATCCCAGACTTTGAGACCTGCTTCCTTTTTTATCTGTAGTGGTGCCATAGTTTGCATAGTTATAATCTTTCTCTCCTTGTATCTTTAGATAGGAACTCTAGGTTTGAACATGGAGGACTGATTCTTAGCCTTAACTTTGGAACTAATAATTAGTCTGAACTTCCTGTGCTTTGTGCGTCTGTATGGAAGTTCTGTGAAGGATAGAGACATGGTCCTCTTTTTCCCACATCTTTGTTGTTTGAAATATAGAAAAAAAAAACCCTTAATTTTGGAACCTGAAATTGCCAGACCTATTCAGAATATAATTCACTTAATTTAGAATTGGCAGCTCCCTCCAATATGGTTTGATTCCACCATTGCTCTGAGTGATACTCCCTTGCACGGATAACCAAGATGGATAGAAGATGAAAACATTCACTTTTTTTTCACAAAAAGTCTGTAATACAGTTTAATTCTATTAAATTCTGACTGTTAGTTCTCTAGGATTTCCAGAGTTTGTGAAAAGTCAGTGTGTGTAAGTATATTGTGGATACCAAAGAAGAGTGAATTATGTGATGTATCTTATGTGCTTAGCATAGTGCGTTGAATACAGTGGATGCTTAATAAATCAATATTATTGTGGTTGCAACAGGTTTTCTTATCTTAATGTATATGTGGTTCTTGGCTAAAAGATGATGATAAACTAATAATGTGGGTAATCTATGCTCTGTATGGAACTGTGTTAAATGAAATGTGTTCACCTAATCTAATTCTGCATTTGCATGTACCCATTGTAAGAGTTTACATATCAATTCTCCAAACAAAACTGAACAAAGCCAATGACAAAACAAACTACAAAGTATCGACTATCTATAATTTGACTACCATGGCAAGTTTTTCTAAACAAATCTTGTGATGAGTTTTCCTGTGACATAGACATATTCAGCTAGGTAATCATTTCCAAGTATACTGTAGGGTTTGATTCTTTCAAAGTCTCTAATAATTTACAAATACTAATCAATTTCAGAAAAAGTAAAATTGGGTATAACGATGCACCTCTTCCCAGTGACATCTTTTGTCTTTCTTTCCTCTCTTTCTATTGCTATCTGGCCTCTGTAGTTTCAACACAGCCTACTCAGCTGCCCCACCACCTTGATAAGTGCCATAGAAAACAGGGGTCATTTGGTGCTGTTGCCTTCTGTCCACCTTCCATTCAGATAGTTCACTGCATGTGCTAGGGATGAAAGAGAATAAACTCATTTCAGACCCACACCCTGAGTGAAAGGTTATTGTGGGATCTGTGTAACAGGGTGGCTCACCATTATTGGTGAAATTCCACTGCAGATTTGGATAGGTCTGTGTGGCAGAGTTTTGTTAAAGAGGGATGATGTGAAAAGATAGCCGGCCATGCGACTGCTGCCCTCTACTCTCTCCTCCTGCCTACCTGCCTCTTTCCTTTAAAATGTTAAAAAAAAAACAACAAAAAAAACGGTGGTTACAGGGCTGCCTTCCTTCTGGAGGTTTTAGGAGAATCTATTTTCTTATCTTTTCTAGCTTCTTAGAGGTCACCTGCTGTCCTTGATTTTGGCTCCTTTCACCATCTAGAAGTTAACAGTATATTGTTTTCTAATTTTTCTTTTTTCCTCTCTCTCTTCCCCCCCCCTCCCCCCCAATCTCTGTCTCTTTTTGGTTCACTTTAGTTTTTTTCCTCTAGGTCAATTTCCCTAGTAACCCTTCCCTATTATTTCCAATTTTCTTTAAGCAGATTTGTATTTAAATTACTTAGATCAAATTTCTACTTATTGTCTTCTCTGCTAATATATTAATGGATATTTAACCATGCTGCTCTTACTCTTATTTTTTCTCTTCCTCTTCCCTTTTATCATGAAACACCTGTACTGAGATTCTTTGGAACAGAATCAGGAGAAAGTTAAGCTTCTGCATTTCGGTCTTTAGTTGGAATTACCCTCACTGTTTCTAAATCTGCCTTTTGGGGAAGTTCATTCAAAGTTCATTGAGAGTCTGTGTTCCCTGCAAAGGGAGGAATTTAGTGTTTTAATATCCAACGAGTTGTGAAAATCTGTATACTTTACAGCTCTCTATTGCTTTGACTCTTGTGTAAGCCATCATCACGTCTTATAAAGCAAATGTTCAAGATTACAAAACCTTTTACTGTTACAGTTTTGTTTTCTATGATTTTAGTGTTTCACATTCATTCATATTATCATTATTTGTTTTTAAGTAGAAAAAAATATGTGTATGCCAAGGATAGTTAATTTAGCTGTTCTGTTAAATTTTGAGGAAACCAAAATTATTTCCTGGTAGCTTGAAGATTGACTGCATTTACAATGACCGATTACAAAAGGAGACATGCACATTGGAGAAGAAGATAGCTCATGTGTAGCCAAATGATAGTAAGAAAAATCATATGAAATATATTACCCGGGAAAAAACCTTCCACATTTTAGAATATGAAAATATTTATGCATTTTACAAGATTAGGGCTATTCCAATCAGTCTGTTTTCTGATCTACTCTTTTCAATGATAATATATTATAAACATTTCCTATGTTATTTAATTGCATTTTTATTAGCTACATTATGTTTTATTGTATGGATACACTGTAATTTATTGTTTAAACATATTGCAGGTTTTCCCTTAGAATAAATCCCAGGAAAATAATTTGAAAGTGTTTTGATAGGGAACCCAGGCAGTTATAATCCAGAAGGAATTTCAGAGGCGAGTTACTGTTTTCCCCACTTCTCAGACAAATGTCCTAATGATGCAATTGTTCTTTTCTTTAAATTTCAGGTTATCTTGCTCCCCGAAACCTTCCTAGTACTGGCTTCTTTCCATTTCTGCAAACCCTACTCTGTGACACTGACTCTAAGTGCAAAGACACACCCTACGGGCCTCAAGATCTGCTTCGCAGGAAAGGGGTGGATGATGCGCTGTTTAAGAACAGGTAGGGGCACTTCCCTTGTGTGTTCAGTTGTTTTGAGGAGCAGATCTTGCTTCCATGTGAGGAGTCCAGGACGTCATCCTAGATTAGATATACAACTTTATTTTCTATGTCTGTAAACACAATGATTTAAATATAAATCAACAAGGTGTTTTCACAATGGAAAAATCATGTTTATATGGGATTAAGCAAAAGTCACCTTGGATCAGCTATTCAAACTCAACTTTCTAAACTGGGTGGCCAAGGCATCTTCTTTCACTTCCCTCAAAGATCATCCCACCTTAAATGGTCACTGACACATTTCCCTAACACTCAATAACAAGAATAAGCTGTAGAAAACAATGTGAGGGATATTATCTCCTTGAAGAATGGCATATTTATATTTTTCTGTGTGATACTTCCAAGTAGAACAGATACTAGGAAATGCAAATAAGGAACGGTCTAGAATTCAAGAGTCAAGAAATTAAAGTAATGAAGTTGAAAGAGTACTTCATTGACCAATAATCTCTAAAATAGGTTAATCTACATCCTGTTTTATGTTGTGAGATGCATCTGAAGAATAAGTATGAAATCTATACTATTTAGAAGTATGATTTTCCACCCTAGGCCTGTCAATCTAAAGAGACCCACTGGTCTGTAGAACTGCAAACAGCATTGTCATCTGAAATGACCATGAGATAATTCTGGTAGATATGTATTTTTAAGCATCTCTTTAGAAGAAAAAGTTTATCTATAATCATACATATTTGATTCCAAAATTTTAATTTAAATCCCTTTGCCTGGAGCACCATTTCTCCTTTAACATTGTCACCATGATTTTGGTCATCAAATAATATAAATGATACTTTGGGAGAACAACTTGAAGCAGTTTAGAATGAAACAGAAGATGTCAAGAGTTGTCATGGGAAATGACATGGGACACACCTAATTGCTGGGGTGTTAATTCCAATTGGTTGTTTCAATATGTTAATTAGGTTAGATGTTTAAACTATTCCGATGTTCATTCATTTTATCTAAGAAATAATGACTGAGAAATTTCTATGTGTCAGGCACCATTCTAGGCACTGTGATACCGATGTGAAAACTATTCTCTACCCTTTTGCTACTCTCATTCTAGTGGAAGAACAAACACAAAAAAAGAGTAATCATATAAATTAACAACGTGTATTGATGTCATTTGATATTAATGATAAGTGTGCTAGAAAGAAAAGAAATCACGTTAAGAGATAGATATTAAAAAGTAGGAATTTAGTAGGGTAGAGAGAGAAGCCTCTGCTTAAATGTGGCATTGGGTTCAGAGCAACAAGGAGAGGTGAAAACCAGTATCAGTATCTGAACCTCTGGAAGAGAATGTACCAGACAGACACTGCCAATAATCCTGATATGGACACAAATCTGACCATTTAGAGGAATATAATGTCATCTAATATGGCTAGAATATCAGGTGGAATGCTGCATTTATTAGGGAATATATTGAAAAGGAACTTAAAAGAGACAGAAAATAGAGAATTGAACATGTAGAGAAAGGGAAGGGTTTTACTATTTATTTTTTAGTGTAATGAGAAAGCCGTTGGAAATGATATGACATATTATCTATGAAACTTAGCATGTTCTAAGCATATACAAACACTTTCTCAAGTAGCATTAGTCATCTATCCCACTACGGAGACCAAACACTAATCAAAGTCTACATCTTCTTGTGTGGAGGTAAGGTAGAAGCATGGCATTCTTGGTCATTCATTCATGTGAATGAAGACTGAGGCACAATATGTGCTTATGTTTTAGTAGGGGAAGGAAAATACTGTCAAAATGATAAATAGAT
Organism: Solenodon paradoxus; assembly: GCA_004363575.1. Lineage (NCBI taxonomy): Eukaryota > Metazoa > Chordata > Mammalia > Eulipotyphla > Solenodontidae > Solenodon > Solenodon paradoxus. The sequence continues at coordinate 413,870 of RJWH01000030.1, forward strand.
ATGGAACAATAAAGAGTGGCAGTGAATGCTAGCGCACATCATCCTCCATTTTGAAGTTGAAAGAGAGCTTTTGGCTGGGATAATTGGGTGAGTCTTTATGAAGTAGTTGTACTTGAGAGGGATACTTCATGAAATAAGTGTTAGAGGAGACGTGAGAAAAAATAATGCCCATCATTTTCAAATTGAATGATAGCTCCACCAGGTCTCTTTTGTATATAATTTTTTTCATGACAAACCAAATAACAACAAACAAGTAATTAGCAATATCTAAGAAGTATGTTATTGTACCTCCCCTCCCAAGGAGTATACTTCTGTTAATATAGTAGAGAACCAAACTCACGGAGTTGCCCAACAGATGGCATTGAGTTGGTTTTGGAACAAGGATAAATTCGTATTTATTTCATCCTTTACTGATTATTCTCTAGACAGATGACCATGTCTGCTATTGTAAGTTTTATTCTAAGGTAATTTGTCTACCACAAGCTGTATATTGCTGTATACTCACTATTTTCTCTAAACTACCAAGTAATTGGAGCTTAATTTAGAAAATTATGTACAATAATAAAATTACATTAATGATATTTCCCACCATGCTATTAACTTTTATGCTTTATATAGCTGTGCAGTTAAATTGGGACATGGTTACTGGATAAGTCATTCCACTGAATTGCTTCCCTTTGGTGAAGGAAGATTCACCAGCATAGCCTCATTAAGACACAAAGCAGACTTCTGTTTTATAAGTAGGGGGAAAATGCCATCTTTGGTCTCATCAAAAAGGTCCACCATGTCTATGTTAATAGAATGCTTCTTCGAAAGACATGATCAATCTGCGATTACTACTTACTGACCAGTTGCCAAGTGTTTTGATGTATTTTGCACTGGCGCCAGTCTTCTGTTATTTCTTTTGAATAAAAATTTTATTATTCCTTTTGTTTACATTGCTATATTACTATTAAGATATTGAAATCATATCTTATCACTGACTATTTTACACCATACTCGCCATCAGAGTTCTAGTTCCCTTTACGGCTGTCTGTCTCGTTTCCCTCTTTCCTTTCTTGCCCCCCCAACCACGATCTTGCATACTGTGAATTTCATTAGAATTTATTCTGTTATTAAATTCTTATTTCTCTGGGAATTAGTTCAGGATGAGGTGCCTTAAAAAAATTCTGCAGTATGCTCACCATCAGCTTTAATTAGCTGTCTTAAAAAAAAGCGATTACATTTATGGTTTTCTTGCTCATTTGCACAATGGACAATTCAACATCACAGGACTTACCCTTGGAGTCCTTCCTCCCTGCACTGCCTCTAAGAATACATCAGAACAGTGGGAGTCCTGGCTGTGCCATTGTTCACACAGCTGGCAAATGGCGAAGATCACCTCCCAGAGCTCAGAGGGTCATTATTTCTAGGAGTGATTCAGCATACATGCAGATCCTATGAGAGAATTGTCTCTATGGATCTGCTTCCTATCTCTGTCATGCCCACACTCATCTGTGGTTCGTGGTTTCCAAATTCATACCTCTGCTTCTTTTGAATGGTTCCTATGGGCTTGAAATCAGATTTTACTTAGGGATAATTTTAAAGTGTCAAGACTTTTGTTAAAATTGAGAAATATGAATGCATTAGAAACTGACTGACAAAGATATCATTGGGAAATGAAGTAGACCATGTGTCCTGGTTTGACTATATAACTGAACCAGGATGTATATCGGTCTCAATAGTGTATCAATCCAAGGGCAAGTTATAACCATTTTAGTGAGTATTTGTGTAAATGGAAGGCTAAAATTTCATTTATCAAAAATGAATTCCATGGATATCTTAACTCTCATGCAGACAAAATTGTTAACTCATGGAGTAAGGATACTTTGAATGCATACCATGTGTTGCAGACTACACATGTCACTGTAGATATGGAGATGAATAAAGCATATACTATACCTCTACATGCTTATAATCTATTGGGTAAGAGGGAAAAGTAAACAGGTAAGTTACCATATGACATGATGAATGTGAATGCATATATTTTTAGGTCTCCCTGTGCCCAGAATATTAGACAAACAAATGGTAACTATTTACATTGGTACCATAAGGCATTGTTCCAGCCTCAAGAATATGGATCTTGCTGTGGGGTTTAGCATGAGAGTGGAGAATGGTTTTGATGAGGCAATGTCAGAGAGTTCTACCAGAGAATTATCTCTTCTTTAAGGGTGAGATCATTAGTGATAGCTAGGGTGGTGGTTACCAGCCTAGAGGAAGATATAGTTGAGATAGACCCTAGAGAAAGAATCCTAGAACTTAGTGAAAAAGAGAAATAGATGGAAGCTCTTGCACAGTTAATTTAGTTGTATAGGTAGAGAACATTGCCTGTGACTGTGATTAAAAAATTAAAAGTTTCTTTGTAGTGTTGCCAAATTATTCCTGTTTCAGGGTAGAACAGACCTGGTTAGTGTCATCTGAAAGATTATGTAATATAGCTCTTCCCCTATAGTCTACTATAGGTTTCTGATACATACCTACCCACTAAGTTATTTTCTCATCTCCCATTATGGTGCCTTTCAAAACTTTTAGAAATAGATTAGCTCATCTCTCTCTGTATCTATCTAATCCCTAGCTCTGTCTCTGTCCATCTTCAAAGTCCCTCCTAAGTATATAAATGTCCCAGAACAGGGCAAACATCTTAAGGCATTTCTATATCTTAACATCCTACCTGATATAGATGATTGATTAATGAGTAGGACCCACTTAGAGGTATATTTTGAGCATGGGCAGGGGGAAATTACTTCTGAAACATGGATGACTGAAGAAATAAATGTCAGAATAAAATACAAGACAATAGTGAAAATATTTAAAGTTTCCTATGAGTGACTTCTGTTTGGGGGAGCCAGGAGGGATGACTGTATCAAATCACTGAGGAAACCTCAAAGTCATGACAGCATTCCGATTGTAGTTAAAAATCAATTATGAATGTTTGTCTGGAACTGGGATCAGAACTGGGCCTAGAGCATGTCTTAAATCTTACTACATACTCATATAATTCTGAAGAAAAAGGGAAAAGAATAGGAGTTTAACTCTTAAAAACAAAAAGGGAGAGAATGTCAAAATTTTCTTTCTAGGATTTGCCATATGTGTCTTTCCTGGTAGGAATTATTTTTATAGACCAAATATACTATGGCACACATGGATACCACCTACGCAGGTAGTCTTTCCCAGACACAGGAACTCCAGACATCTAGCATAAATGCATAAAGTCTACCAATACAGTGATATCTATATATGTGATATTTCCAAAATGTAGCTGTTGTTGGATGTGTCTGAGAAGAATTAAAATCTACTCTGGGCTGAGTTTCTCTCCCAGTATCTTAAATTTAGCTTTTTGAATTCTAGATGTTTCTGTTACTGTATTTCATTCCAAAACAGAACTCCATGAGTGCCGCTAAAGACAAATTCTACCTGTTTACTAAAGATAGAGTCTACCTATTCACCATCTTAGAGGAGAAGGCCTTTAACTGTTAATCTCCATGAAATTGTATGTGTGTCTGGGTTTCATAAAAGGTAGTTAAATGACCCATCAGGCAAGTGGAGATTTGATTCCAGTTTTCTTGTCTCACTTAAAGTGTTAAATTTTCTGGACTCAGGTAGGCCTGCTTTCTTGATTTAGGGAGCACCTAAGTTTTTCTTAATATTTTAATGTACCTCTAAGAGATATACAGTATGAGATAGACTCTCTTAGACTTAGAACTATTCAGAATTCCCAAATAGACTTTTCAGAATTTCCTGAGTTAGTCCTAGGGAATGGAAATGAGAATGAATCATTATGCAATAAATCCTTGAGCCTATTATAGCATAGTTCAGTTTCTCAGCTTCGGCATTATTTCCTAGGGACAGATAATTCTTTGTTATCCTATGCACTGTAAGATGTTTAGCAGTTCCCTGGTCTATCCCCACTAAATACAAGTAAACACCACTCCCTCCAATTGTGTCAACCAAATATATTTCCAGGCATTGTCAGATGTCTGGGGGGTGGGTAGGGCTGTGAGATCGCTCCCATTGAGAGCCACTGTTCTAGTGACAGGATGAAGGGAAAAAATGTAAGGTAGCAAGAAGTATTACCATCCATATATAATTAATCCCTGACCATCACATTTGAATTTCCCATTGTATTAACCATAGTGGGAAATTAATAAAAGGTGGTAAGTTAATATGGTAAATTACATGGCAGGTAGGTGAGTTAATGTAGTCTGAGATTATACATTTCTGTGATCATTTGTGTCTTCCTTGGGTGTTTCCTCCTTCAAGGACCTCTGCAGAACCATACACACAACAATGGAGAACAGGCCAGGCAATTTTAAAAAGATGCCTCCTTAACTATCACTTCTTCCAAGTGATATTCTTTATTATCCAGTTTCCAGTGCTTGCATGTGCTAAACGTCCTACAGTCTGCCACACAGTGCCTGGTAGACTTTCTCAAGAATGATGCAATCTGAGATGGGGAACATGGATCATTACTACAAAGGGAAAATTCTTCTTATAAGTAAACGATAATGCAATTGAGTAATAAAGAAGAGAAGGGCCCCTGTCCACCTCACTAACCACTGCTTGTAGCTTCCAGATCTATGGATAATAGGGATGCATCCATTGGAATCCAGTGACCTTGAAGATTCTGGTAATCCATAATGATTCTATCCGGAGCATTGACATATAAGTAAGGGGCTGGATCTCCCTGCTGATGGTGAAGGCTGTGTTTTTCCATCATCTTTCACGGAGCTTTGTCAGAGTGGATACTGAAGCATACCTATGGTGACAGGCCCCAGAAGTCTCTAGATTACAACTGCAACATTTAATACTTAAAACACCCTACCTTGCAAGATAGATGTATCATTTCTGATTTGCCTTTGAGGGAGGCAATGACTGAGATAGTGTAGGAAGAGGCAAAGCTGTTATTCCAAAAGTGTCTTCTAACTCCAAAGCTCTTTCTGTCATACTCCAGAAATACTGTATCTTTTTCTTTAATCGACCATCAGATTGGTGGTAAAGTACTGTACTAGGTGTTTGAATATAAAGATGAATGAGACATATTATTTACTTTCAAAGATGTCACAGCCTAAAATGGAAAATTGGTAGAATCAGCACACAAACCTAATACGCTGAACGTCTTTATAAACTATATACAACGTGCTAACACTGTGTGAACAAATAGAAAAGGTGCTGCTTCTTATCCATCACTCTAAGAAGCAAATATTGGTTTGTCTATACATTTCATGCTGATTAGAAAGTTCAGAGATTATTGTTAATTCAGGAAGACTGGCTATTTTCCTGTCCTCCTTTACTAATTTAATACAGAATTAATAAAATTAATTATTTTGACTTGGAGAGGAAGAAAGCTGCATTTTAACTTATAAGCTTGATTCCTTAACTTATTGCCTTAATTCATCTTTTCACCCACAGTAATTTCTATTGAACACTTATTTTGTTATTTCTATCTTATTAGTTTAAAGAAAATAGTTTGATTATTCAGTGTCAGTAGACACACACCCTTATACCACACATTGTAAAAGTAAAATAAAACTGGGAGAAATTTTCAGGCAGATGAACAAATAAGCACATAGGATATCCCAAGTTCTCACCTGGACAAAAAGCATGTCAAGGTCGAATAGAAGGGGATAAACCATTTTCCCACAGTGGTAACATATAATGTGTCCACAACCTTGTAACCAAGTGCACTTACTGGTCAGGGAGAGGCCCTTTTAGAAAAGAGGACTCTTAATTCCTTGTCTCCTCACAGTCATTTTCCTGTTTGCTCAACAGGACCTGCAGAGCTGACAGCTTTTTGGGAAGGGGGAGGAGCCTGTCTTTCTTTGGTGTTTAAAGAATATTTGAAGGAGTAGTTTTAGGCCTCTTATCTGATTATGAGAAGATGGGCACTTTTCTTAGAGTAGATACAACTTTTGCTTTTCTAAGCTCAAACCTCAGTTTTCTATTCTCTCTGTCTCTCTCTCCTTCCCATTCCATTTACTATTCTGTCTCTGTTTTTTCTTTCTCCTTTGCTCATTTTGATCTTTGTCGTTCTCCCTTTGGTTTTTGTTACTATCCCTATTCCTTAAAATTTTTATGAAGGCAGTTTCCCCTGTATTTTCAAAGTGTGTTGATACTCAATAGTTTTGCTTATAGTATTTCAAACTAAACTAAAATATGTTGAGAAAAAGAAATGTGAAAATGACTTTCTCAAACTTTCTAAAACTTCTGTTTGAGGAAAGGGAAAAGGTTCAGGTCAGTTCTTATTTTTATCTGAACAGCTTTCCCATCCAAATAGTCAGCATAAGGAATGTGAAAAGATTTAGGGGAATACAGTCATGGTCATGAATAATTCAAATATGCATTAAGAATGCAGAACTTTTGGAATGACCCATGCATCTTATAGAGAGTATTGTAAAAACACTAGGGAATGAAAATAAATATCACTCTCCTTATCATTTTTATTAAAAGGACACACCGAAAAAATAGCCAGAGATTTTTTTCCAATTATAAGTCACAAAGTACCTTAAACCAGGATTCATATCTTGTTTCTAAAGAGGAAGCAGTATTGAACCATAGTAGTAAGCAGAACTTCCGGCTTGCCTTTTCACTGTTTATTATTATTTTTCTCTTTTAGTATCCATCCTTATATACCTTAAGTAAGGTGTTCAATAAACAACTGCATAACATTCATCAACATTTGGATTGATTTCACTGTTGAAATGTGTGCATTTATTTTAAAAACTTCACTTTGGTCAGGTTTTTGAAAACATAAGATTATCTTCATTTTCATAAGAAACAATGAAACAGGAAGTAATTTAATAATAAAGAGGGTTATTAAATTGTGTGATGGTCCAATACTGTTTTCTTCCAGAAGCCTGTGTGGTTACATTATTCAGGGATGCCTGACAGCTCCATGCTGTTATTACTGTATTGATACATTGCGTGCAATTAAAAATCTACGTATGTCATCATTCTTTTAACACCTGATGCCACCTGTAATCGCAGCAACCACAGTGCCTGTCACAGACTGGAAACTAAGTCAATATGTGTTCTTTTCCTTCTTTCTTAAATCTGTCTTACAAGCATTCATCTTTGACAAATCTTTAAAGTGCCACCTCTCACTGAATATAGAGAACTGGATTTTCTTTCAGTGTCAATAAATAAGCAGGCCCTTGTCTCCTTCCCCAGTTCAACCTTGGATGCTCATCTATTTCAGATTCATGATCATTGTAAGAGAAAAAAAAGTTGCCATAAATACTTTCAATATTTAGCTCTAAGGTCTTTTTAAAATAATTACTTTTCCTTGGGATTAACATAAATATAACTATTTTAAACCTCATCTAGGTCATTTTCTCGGAATAAAAGTTGACCATGTAGGAGACCTACTATATGCGTTGGTGTATGGTTAGATGAATTTTTCCATTGAAATCCTGCAAAGTAGATTAAAAATCTGAATGTCTTCTGAGTCCTGGTATCTGCCACATAACACTTGGCTGTAACTAACTGAAATTAATGTGAGTGAAGTTAGAGAGTTCTTACTTTTTCTTCTCTAGTGAAATTCTGAGAAAGTCATCCAACCTGAAGAAGGACAACAATTTATCACGCCGGAGAACTGAAGTCCCAGAAAGCAGGCACGCATCACTGGGTAAGTTATTCTCTTCTGTCGAGTCTCGAACAGGCCTTTCGAAACAGCCGGTAAAGGTCTAATCTTTAAAAGAGTTATACGTTAAACTTTTCAAACAAAGATGAAATACCTAGAATATCCCTAAGAAATCTAGATGTCCTCTCTTGTTGCCCAGGGTGGCTGTGTAATTGTGCACAGTTCTCAAGAATAATTGGAAATTAAGTTCTTAGCCGAAACACTTTCTAGGAGCAGAAACCTAGATGGTACTAATACAATGATGAGATTTGCACAGGTTCCCAGAGCTTGTTTACAAATGAGATGATTCTGGATTAGTTCGAAAGCTCTTTAATGAAAATCACTGAATGAATCTCAGAGGTTTGTCCAAACTTTCCATTTTATAGATAAGGACCATGAAGTCCCAACAAAGTTAAGTGCCCTGTCTTCAGGCAAACCTCATACTGGAAGAAGTTTTAGCTATGCTTGTATTCCTCCTCCAGAACACTCAGTGCCTTAACCATTCAGTACTGTGTGTTCTTCCTTAATTCACAGCTAAGCCAGTGACCTTCAGCTTTAGTGTGCAGAAAACCTTCAGACTGAATTTCCTGAGCCTTATGTGCAAGTAATTCTGACGCAGATGGTATTGAGAAACACTTATTAGAAGCCAAAAATTGAGAATAAACTCTAGAAACAGCAGAACTGTGTGAACACTCATTTGACAAATATTTATGAGGTGCCTGCTATCACATAGGTACTGTCCTCGGTCCTGGAGATATACTAGTGAGCAAAGTAAAGATTTCTGCAACTTCGAATATGATGATGTTCTGGATCAAAGGAGTACATTTCAAATGCTGTGAATACTTAAGCTTCTAGGATATTAAATAGCATTCCAATACAAGTTAATGGAACAAATTGGAAAAAAAGAAGTCCTGTGCTAATGTAGTAGGAATGTATTGAGAAGTCAGTGCTTCATTGTGAGTGATCTGTGGGTGTTTGGCTAAGGACGTTAAGGCACAGTAGAAGGAAGGTCATGGTGTTGTGCTTCAGTCAATTTCGCTTTGCTCACTGGCCACAGATTATGTTTCTCAATCTGACCAGTGAGCTCACAAATGTATTTTCTTGGTCTAGAGGAATCAGTTGATAAATTCTTCAGTTCCATGGACACTAAATAAAACCTAGACCCTACTGATGATAGCTCACTGAATCTTTGACTATTAAGATTTTTTTCTTTTCACTTGAGGATGGACAAATATTTCTGTTTGGAGTCTATAACAATTGACATATGAACTTAATGAGCATCCATGCCACAGATATGAATATTCTCTTCTGGCCACTGCTTTTAATCCAGAACATTCCATCACTTTATAAATAGTACTAGACGAAGCCACTTTGGGAATTACATAATTAGAATATGCTGTAGTCTGGACTAATTGCTTCATCCCATTTATTTGATCTAAAATATCATTCAGAAACTACTTTGCAGAGGAGAGAATTTATGATCCTAAGCAGATTTCAGCCTCCCAGTTGCATAATTAAAAGGAAAACCATTACCACCAGATGTGCATTGGCAGATCCTTCCAACAGATGTTGGATATGATGGATCTGTGGGACCAGTGGAGACACCTCAAATCCTCTAGGTCTGCACAGGAATGATTCAGTTTATTAGGCAATAATATTGGTGATGAAGTTTAATGACATAAAATGGAATGAAAGCAAATGGCATCCAAAGTGATTGGAAAGAACCCAAGAGCAGACCAAAACATTATAATTGTATTGAAAAGAAAACCTGATGGAATGTGCCATTTTCCACACCAAAACATGAAGTTTTCATGGATGATACATATTTGAACACATTCTTGTTGTGGAGTATTTGAAGGCAAAAGGAATATTTGTGGATCTTTATTTGAACCTTCCCATTTGCATATGTGTCTACATTGCTAATTTGTTCTTTCTTCTGATACAGTGACTGTATTTCCCACTGCAAGTTCTCATGTGGAAAGTACTGCAGCAGATACTTTTAATGGCAGTCAAGTGCTTACTCGGATTCTTGGTTTGGAAAAGGTAATCTCATTTCGTTTTGTGCTGAAATAATAAAGAAAAAGCAGCTAAATAAACACTTCTTGGATTAATAGAGGGATCTCCGTAAAAGGCAGAGGTTTGGGACACCATTCCTACTTGGAATAATAGCTCATGGAGAGTCTCAGCAGCTCTCTGATAAAAAGCTTAATTCTGAGACATTCTCAATTTATTTAGGTGTTGGATATATATTTACTTCCCTGTAATGTCCCTTAATCAAACTTCAGATTGACATTCAGTAAAATAGTAGAGTAATATTTTGTGTGATCCTTTCATTTTCTGAAGTAAGGGTAGAAGGAAAGCTATGTGAATGCAAATGAAGATATAACACCAAACTTGCTGCCTCACCCATACTGAATGCCTTTGGAAAAATTAGAGCTATGGAAAGTATCTCCCCAAAGTAGTAAAATCCTTTTCTTTAGCACACTTTAGAGAGCTTACCTATGGATTTCTCTCTATTTCCTAGTAATCCAATTTAAGATTTCCCAAGTTGCAAGATAATAAACGTAGCTTCCATTCAGAGATCTAAACTGGCAGACGGTGAGCTCAATGTGTATGTGTGTGTGCGTGCACATATACAAGCATTTTAGGAAGTTAAATCTGAATATTTTGAGGCAGAACAGGTATTCTTCTGTTAACTACAATACCTCCTTTTTCTTATTGTTTTTCATACAACTACATCCATACATTATTTGACAGGTTTCTATAGATGTTTGAGTCCTGCTTTATGAGATTGGCAGAAATTTAGAGATATTTCTCAACATTTTGCAATAGACTATTCTCCTTCCACCTGCCTGTCTGTTTCTTTCACACCCACATCTACACAGACAAACATTTTTCCTTTATAATAGCATGCTTTTTGTACTCTAACACAGATAACTGCAATGTGAAATAAAATGACTGAAAATATGGCCAGAAGTCGAATGGGTCAAGTTAAAAAAAAGTGAGGATGAAGTAAATTAGCAGCTATTATTGAACAATGTGAGATTAAGATAGAAAAGAAATATGAATTGGGAACTAAAGCTACTTAAATTCACTTGATTAGATTTTGTTAAGTGCCATTTAATGAGCATTCACTAAGGGCTCAATGGCCTGCTTCCATACCAGATACAACTAGTGAGGAAATAATTATTGGTTGGATTTTATATACATAGATCAATGTATACATAAAATTTTTTAATAATATATCTATGTCTTGCATATTTCTTCTCAGAATCATGGAGACATAGCTTTGAAGCTTATTCATATTTCAGTGATCATACCACTGATTAATATGTCTCTATTAATTACCCTTGAATTAACATTCTGTATAACTGAGGTATCTCAATAAGCTTATTTGTGTAAATAAATTAAAGGTCAAACAAAATTGTATGCCAGTAAAAGACTCCATACCTATCACAGCAGTTCTTCCAATGATGACTGAAAATATGACTTTCCCATTCAACCCAATCTAGATTTTGAAAGTCTAGTTTATATAATATTTTAGGTACCTGAGGCCCCTGTCTAGTTTAGAAAATTCCCCAATATGCCCAGTTAATTTCAGCCTAAAGCCTCCTCAAATCAAGTCAGCATATGAATGAGGCAAGGCTATTCTATTCCATTCTATTTTAGCCATATCAGTTCCTATAAGCAAACAGTTTTGCACTGCATCAGTTAAATTCTTTAATATTTAGAATAGCAATGCCATTCTCAAAAATACCACTCTTTGTATTGAAACTCCCAGATTCTCTTTCTCATATTGAATGAAATTTCAGAATTCTGTAAGGCAGTACAAAGTCATATATCCAGTGGAGATAAGTCAAAAATGAATTTTCTATGTATAGATACATATTTTTAGAGTACTTGGAGCAAGGAAGGGATGTAAAAATTAGGATGACATATTGGTGCCTGTGTCAGCAGTCTCTCTGTTTCCTCTTTCTTTTTCTTGACTGCTTTCTGCAACTCTTGCAAGAATGAGCAAAGAAATCATTTTGGGCTGAGCTTATGTGTGATGTTAGGAAAGAGATATGGGTGAATGACTAGAAGATCTGGCATTTGTAGTATATCCTCGAATAAAGTGGACCTTGCCCTGCTCTTTTACATTTAGAAGATGAGTCACTGGAAGACAGAGTGTAGATTTTGTGGTATAAACTTAAGGGGAGGATGAAGTTAGTTGACCCTCACCTCACAGGGTTTTAAGAATTAATTAGTAGGGGAGACCTGTGAAATATAACTAAACATAATTGGTTCCAAATATTTAAACAACTTAGTCATGTGGTTCCTTAATATTCTAGCTGAAAATAATGCAGCATCTATGATTGGTCTTAACTGTGAACTTTATGTGGGGCTTATAGTGATTTCCATGGTGCCTTATAATTATTGCTTCTGGTAGTTATACATTTTCGTAGATATGTTTGCTTTTATTATCATCATATGTATAATTCTTAAATGAAAGAATGGTTGATTTGAGAATAGACCCTTAAGCTCCTCATTTTTGAATGCCTTCCAAAGATCATAGTCAATTTCCCATGAAGTGTTAGAAAGGACACCTGTGTTTCCGCTGCCGAATGCCAAAAAAACTAAGATTTCTAAGTCCGAAGACTTTTATCAGAAAAGATACTGTACACTTTGGTTCTCTGGTCAGAGATAGAAAATGAGAGCAGTTAAGATAGTCCCTTGTAAATAATTTAAAGCATAGCAATCCCAAGAAATGCACATTCACACAGTCTCATGGTAACCCCTCATGGATTAACCCAATGCGTTTTAGTGTTATTTTAATAGTTGCAAGGCCTTAAATTGACTATTATGAAGACAAGCCAGTTTCTTCAAAGACAAAAAGGCTTCAATATCTATATTGACGATCATTATTCTCCCATTCTTCTCACATATATTTTTAGCTGTTAAAACAAAATTCAACTTCAGAAGATATACGAAGAAAACTGTGTGAGAGCTATCCAGGATATATTGCTGATGATACCTTCTCTTGGAACACTCTAGGGAAAAATGTTTTTAACAAATTTTGCCTGTCCAACAAGACCCTTTTAGAATCTTCTCTCCAGGAACTTACAAACCAGTTCTCTCAGGTGAGTGTCAATATTTTACTATGATTCAGATCTCATGAACAATAGAAGGAAATGTATTTACTCCACGTAAGTCATAGTTGATAGCCCACATATTCTGGGAAAGGTGACTGGAATACGTGCCTATCTTTGTCACGGATTCTGCATGCAGAGCTTTGCATCAATCCCTTTAAATGATTGAAATAATTTCAATGCTGAATCAAAAATATTGTATCATGGATCATGTAGCCACTATAGATAAACTTGTAGATAAACATGTATACTATAGATAAACTATGGATTTGCCTATGAGGAATGAAGATTACTTTCTCTGAGACCTATAAGTGAGATAACTCAAGATGTGACATATAAGTTTAATAATTAAACTGCCAGAGCCACATAACTCTCAGAAGTTAAAACACTTGGTAATCTTCTTGAAATTTTCTGACTAAAATGAAGTCTAGTTTGAGAGGATATTTTTGATGAAGTCATACATCCCTCTCCCCTAAATTTATATATTAGAAACAAGAAATTCTATTATGGAGGGCTAGTGAGCATGTGCATATGGTAGTCTTAAACTATAATGTCAAAAGAAGACACCAATAATCTATGTTTCATGAAACCCCACATATAATTAAATCATGAAAATATTCATTTGAAATTGTATAAAGAGGAATAAATAAAACACATAAACTTCCTACACTTCTTGATTCTCTGAATTTTACTTAGGTCATTTTTATTAAGCACAAAATATTACCCTTCAGGAATCTGAGTTTTTCCAAAGGACTAGATTAGAAGCACTGTTACCATAACCCCAATCCAATATAGAGCACTTAAAACCCTTTCTTCACAAACAGCAGGCATGTTGCATAGAATGTGTGGTTAATAATACATTGTTCAAAATAACAGTCTCAACACAAGAAAACTGAATTAGAGAGCTTTACTAATGTGAATGAGCTTATTAAGAAAATTGCCTTGGGTAGGAATAGAATGCAGAAAATATTTTACCTCTGAAAGTATTTATTACCTGGGTCCTATGACACAGAGCAAGAACAAAAATAAAGGTTTTTATGAATCCATAGTCTGATGACAGAATGGTGATTACCAGAGAAGAAAAGGATAATGGGAAGAGGAGGTTAGTTTACTGGTGGTAGACTTCAAGTGGACACTTGGTGGTAGGCATGATATGTATAGACAGTTGTCGAGGTATGAAGTTATACACCTGGAACTTATATAGTGTTATCAACCAGTATTATATCAATTAAAAAAATTAGAAATGGTGGTGGAGCCCACTGGACAATGGGGAAGAACACTTGGTGATTTGGTGGAGGGCAGGGTGTGCCCACATATATCTAAGAAATGGGGAACCTATATATAGGAAATTATTTTAATGTGTAGAATAATTGCTACAATAAAAAATAAATGAACAGACTATTTAGAAAGTAATAAAAATGAAGACTGTATTTTGTATTTATAAAAATATTAAGGCATTGTTTGTTGTTTATAGTACAAAAGTGTGATTCTTACATAGGTTCACTCATTATAAATTAAGTTTCTAGTATTGCAACAGAACTTTGGAAATATTTCATTCCATTGATTTGTGGAATTATAACAGTGAATATATTTATTACAAATACACACATATGCGCACACACACACACATATATACATACATTAGTTTTAAGGATTCTCCACCCAAATAATAAAAGGTCTACTAATGACTAAAGAGAAGATATGTCTGCAATTTCTAAACCAAGTCCTTCGGAAAAAAACAAAACAAAATATTACTTTGAAGCTAATTGTGCTCTAAGAAATTAATTTCAAAAGGACAATTTAAAATCTTTGTATAAATGTAGCCTTATTACCCACATTTAAGATATGATAATTTCTGAAGGCAAACAAAAAAATCCAGTTATGTTTAAGAATATTAGATTGGTTAGCATTTTCCCAAGTACATGACTTCACACTGAATAAAAATCTGGAAGAATTGCTTATTTTTTCCAAGAATTGCCAGTGCTTTCAAAGATAGTAAGCCAGGGGTTACCGAAGTTGAAGTCTCATTTTGTTCTGTTTGTGGTCTTTCTTTTTAAAGATATCAGGGGATCCCAAGAACCAGAAGACAGTATTTCAGGAAATGGTCAAAGTGTTGTCCTTTTTCTCACAAGTGCAAGAGCAGACAGCTGTGTGGCAGTTTCTCTCCAGTTTTCCAAACCTATTCCAGAATGTCACAACATTGAGTAATCTATTTGATGTTCTTCAGAATGCAAACAGGTAAGAAAATGTAAGACTTACCTGGAGTGTTACTTTTCACAAAGAAGTCTTTTTTTCTTTAATTTTACCTGTGAGGATCACTGATAAGTAGGTAATTTAATACAGACCAAATAACTCTTCACACTTTATTGCAGATTTTAGCAATGAAAGTGAGGTGATTTTAGTTACACAAAGAAACACTGTGGTCATAAAGGTTATTGAAGTATATATAAGAAAATAAGGAGGGATACTAATTAAAAAAACCATATTGTCAGTTGATATTTCAGAGCTTCTGAGAAAGGTATAAGAGCAGGACCTACTGCTTAGCAAGTACATAGTCGATTGGAACATGAGCTCAGACTTATTCAGAAGCAACTAGAGTTCTGTGCATCTAGCATTTTTTAATTCAAAATGTTTATTGAAGAAATGTGGTATCGTAACATAGAGATTTAAGTTATGCATCATTGTAAATCAACATCTGTATATAATACATTACTTTTGCCACCAACAGTCCAGTTTTATCCTTCACTGTAAAATTGACACCTCCAGCATTTAAATTCCAAGAAGAAAATATGTGATTGAGTTTTGGTTGCTATTGTACAATCTAAAACAGCCTCTTGGTTAGAATTTTGCACCACCCCACCTCAAGGAAGTTGGTTTACCTCGTGTACAGCCAGCCAATAAATGATCTTCCTAGGTCTACGTATGGGGCTGACTTTATTTGACATAGATGACGAAAGAAGATTTGAAATTTTTTGCAGAATAAATCTCCTTAAAGGCAGATTTAATCATAAAAAGATATATGAATATGGTCAGCATTTAGAGTTGATGCACTCTATTATGTTTTGATTGCTCAAACTCACTAATTTGGAAATCTGTGCTGAAAACAATAGCAACTACATCAATAGCTATTGATTATGAGTATCTATTGCAGATCAGACATTTTACTAGGCCCTTTATATACTAGTATATAATTGTGTATGACACTGAAACAGCAAAATCATTATTTTTGAACATGAGATACCATAACAAATTAAATATGTGATGATCACACAACTCAGAGGGCTTGAACTTGGGTTTTCTCACTCCAGAAGTCAACCCACCTCTAACTGTGTCATTAAGAGCATGATGCATTCTATAAGTCTGAAACACCAGAAGAGAGTGTTCTCATCTTCTTTGGAAAGTTTCCAAGAGCTTTTTTTTTAAGATCTTATAATAATTCCTCATGCTGGTACATTAATCTCATTTGATTCTCTCAAAAGTACTTTGAGATTGATAAACAGAGCCTGCTTTGATAGAAGGGGAAAAAGTCCTCTTTGAGTTCACATGGCTTCCCCAGCATACAACAAGCGGCAAAGCCAGTACCTGAACTCAAGGAATTTGAATCCAAATCGTGTGTTCTTTCCGCAAGAGCACATTGCAACTAAAATGCAGACAGAGCAAGATATTAGGAATTGTGATTCTCTAAATGGAGCCTCATTTTAGCTTTTAGGTAAGTTTTTACTCATTCAGAATTTTGGCACTTCCTCCTCTTTCTTGTATTTATATGTAATCTGCCTTGGAATGAGAAAAGACAAATCAATGAAAGAGAAAAGGAATTGTTTGAATTGCATACTGTAATCATGAAAAGTCAGGCTACTATTCAGATCCCAATAAGCTATTATGACACTCTCACTAGAATGGGTAAAATTTAAAACGTGGACCTCAGTTGTTGAAAAGAATGTCTAGCAAATGAGTGAGAGTGAAAATGACACAACTATTTTGGGAAACAGTGTGACAGCTTCTCATGAAATTAATAGTAGATGGTATGATATAGCATTCTACTCTTGGGTACTTACCAAGAAAATGAAAACATGTGTCAACATTAAGATGTCAGTGGTAGTGTTTGTGGAAGATCTAGTCACAATAGCTGAAAATCAAGCAAACAAAAAATCCAAAAACAAAATTGTAAAAATTTGTAAATCTAGTAGTTTATTTATATATTAAATTCCTACTCAAAAAGAAAAGGATCACTGAATCACAAAACAGCATGAATAAATCCTTATGAATATTATGCTGACAAAAGAACCCAGATTTTAAAAAAACCCACATACTAGATATGTAAGTATTGTATTATTCTATTAATATGATGCTTTCAAAGGATTAAATTAAATTCAAGTGTTAGAAATCATAATTGGATCTTGGGGCAACTGCTGGGAGCATGAAGAAAATTCTGAGGGGTTATTTAAATGTTTTGTATCTTGTTAGCTTGGTGGCTATGATGTATATATTTGTCAAACTCATTGAACTGCAATCTAAATTAGGTGCATACTATTGTAAGTGAATTACACCTGAGTGAAATCTGGTTAAAAAATAAAACAACCAATAAAAAACAAAATCCCACAAAACAATATTCAGCAGAAAGCAGAAGATCCAAAAAATATGATAGGGTCATAAATGATAAATAATAAATAGCAATAATAATTTAGACATTACTTTTGGAGCAAATTATATAAAAAAGGACATTGCATTGTGACTATTTTAACTCTCTTAAAACTTAAAATTATTGCATATTATGGCTTTATGCAACATAGTCTGTGTGGTCAGGTAATGATTATAAATGTTGTAAACTAATCTACATAATAATGAAAAAGAAAAAAGAAAAAATTAAAATAAATACCTTCAAATTATTAATAAAAGCAAATGACCTTTGACTTTAATCAACTCATTTTTAAGTAGTCAACTTTTGCTATTATATATATATTTATTATTTAATTTATATTTTATTGCCAACCTATATCCTGGTTCTTTCTAATATGACAGTCGTGGTTTTTGAGCACTTTATGTGTGTTAGTATGACTAAGCAACCAAAATTTTCACTTAATTTAACTTGGATCAATTTAAATTATAAACATTGATACCTGGTTCAGTTATTAGACACGTGTTTAATGTGTTCACAATAGTGTGGGCACATGAATCTGCTTTTCGCCTGTGATCAAAGGAAATCTCAGGAGAGATTATTTTCAATGAAATATCTGCATCTGAATTGAGATGTTCATAAGTCTAAAATACATAGTGAATTTTGAAGAATTAGTACAGTAAGAGACTTAAAATATTTTATTATTGATCATATGCTAAAATCATTATTTTAGATGCATTGGGTTAAATAAAATTTATTGTTAAAATTTAATCTGTTTCTTTTAACTTTTTAATGTGATTAGGAGAAAAATAAAAATTAATTTAGAATATTTAATTTTAAAATTAAATTATGTGGCTGCATAATTGATGGAGAAATTTTTACAAGTCACTTTTACAAGTTAAATCTTCCTTACTAAGTGTTATTAAACTCATTGTCATTAAAAGTCATCATTTACTACACAATAACTGTATTTTATCATCAAATCATAGTTTCATTGGTTTAAATTACTTTGCTTATATAAGTAACCGGGACAAATGAATGAAATAAAAACTTTTGCCACTTCCTCCAAACTTTTTACAAAATTTGTACAAAGGAAGGATATATGAAAAAACATTTATGATTTTCCATATATGGAGAAAAAGCTGTGCGATAAATAAATCATGAAAACTCATTTTAAAATGATCTTTACTTACAAGGCAACTTGTTTTGGATCATTTCTATTTTTATAAGATGAAAAGCTATGAAAAGCTACAAAGTAAAACAAAAATATTTCAACCAATTTTTCAAAGAATTTCAAGGCATCATTATTTTTGTCACGTTTTATTATAAAAAGATGGATTAAGTCTACTGACATTTTATTAGTGGAATTAATAACAATAATGCTGATAGTTTTGAGATACTACTCCAGAGGTAACTCAAAATTAATAATCCAGATTAACTGCTACTATCTTTCTAGGAGTTTTGTGTTACCAATAAGATGGACAGTCTGCACTGGGGAATGGACAATCAGTAAATTCAATTTTAATGAGATTCCCAAATGTTCAGTCTTTGAAGATTTTACTTTTGTACAATAGATCAGGTGACTCAAGCAGAGGACAGACTGGGAAAAGGCTGACAGATCTATGACCTGAGACCCTTTAACTAGTTTCCATGGTCACCAGTGTTCAGAAGACACCTGAAGTCTGAGAATCAGGAAATTCTTGGGGCAACTATAAAAATGCCTGACATATCAACTCTTATATATACAGAGTAGAGATGAAAAAAGTACATCCAAGCCCTCTGGTCAAACACACAGCTGGGTTACAAGTTAACAATGCCTATCAGTTCAGAGCAGAAATGTTCTGCTCCTCCTGCCCCTGCCATGATGGGGCAAAGTTTCTGTGGTAGAGGCAGGAAGCAAAGTGGAAAGAGCATAAACTTTAAAATTAGACAGAACCAGTTCAATTATTGCTAACTGAATAACCTTGTATAAGTTACTTCCATTTTTGAACTTTAGCTTTTCCAGCTGTAAAACAGAGCAAATAAAATTGACTTTATGGAATTATTGACGAACTAAATAAAATCATATACAGTTATATTTGTATATGTACATCTATTAGAAAGTTTGTATATACATACGCGCATATCTATAGGTATATCCTAATGTTATACTAGAAATTAGAGGATACTCAAGATTTAGCTTTTCAAGTATCTTGTATTCATATCTAAGAAGCTAAAATGAAAATAATCTTAATTTTTTAAATTCCAAAGATATTATAGAATATCATGCAGTGATATGCACATTCTGTTTCTACTGCTGGAGTGAACCTTCAGTTACGTAGAGAACAATTAGTTAATTTGTACAATAATTAACTTCACTATGGCACGTTGTTAACAAAGTCTTTTTGCTTCAGTTACTACTCAAGTAAATTAAAGCATTCATTCAGCCTTGATCATTTCATAAATCCCAGTATTTTTGAAATTCAGATATACTTGTACAATGCCAAATTATTTTTAATGTACTAATGATAATAAGGGGATAAAAAAGGCATTTCTTAAGTAACCAATTCCTTTTTGGAAATGTGAAATGAACTCAAGCATAAGTGTATTTGCTGATTTTCTATCCTAAGTGTAGTCTGCCCATCTTATTGCTAACATAAAATGTAAGAAGACATTGCCAATTAGTCTGGATATTAATTTTGAGCTACCCCTGGAGTAGTGCCTACGGGCCACTTAGAAGATAGAATGTAGTCTTTAATTAGAATAGGTATCACCCCCCGCCCCAAAGCATTGTCATTTGCTTGGGAAAAGAGAAATACTTATCCTAGGCTTAACTAAAAATATCTGAAACTAAGGCTCCTTGTGGGCTTGATTTTCAGTAAAAATAACTTACACTGTTTTTTTCCTTTAATTAAAAATAATAAAGATCTTTTCATTGCATAGTCATTTATTTTTACATCTTAACAGAAACAACTGATGTCAGCTTTGCTCTCTTACTTTAAGGTCTTGGAGTCCCAAGACTTTAGAATCCTGGAAACATTAAGTGTTCTGCTTGGTTCGAAAACATTTTGTTGGAATTTTGTGCATGAACAGACAAACAAGTAATTAAATGACAAAAGCGTCATCTTGTCTTTTATGTTATAAGAATAATTTTCTATACTGTAGTCATTTTCTCCTTGAATAACCTTTTGTTTCTGTCTGCAAACCCTGAAATACAATCTGGTTTAATTGTTTTTTGACTCGTTAGTGCATTACTGGTTGTACAGAAGGTTTATCCACGTGTCACAAGTAACGAAGGCTTCAGAGCTCTCCATAAATCTGTGAAACATCTGCTGTATACTCTGGACTCTTCAGCTCAAGGTATTATATTTTCATCTTACTTTATTCAATTCTGTGTCACAAAGCCCTTTAGAAATATAAAACAGAGTGCAACCAAAGTAATAATTCACGGATGATATTATTCTTAGGTGGGGACATCTGCTATGACTAAATCTGGATTTCTAGCTAATCAAAGTATGGAGAAAAGGAAAAATGTCTGAGAAAGAAACTGACTTTCTATGATTTTTTATTTAGCTGAAAATGATTCAGCTTAGCTTGTAAAACTGTGTTTATACTTGGGAATGGAAAATAAATATATCAGGGAGTAAGCCTCAACAAATAGATCTCTACTGTTAACTTTGGTGGAACAAAAGCCTAAACTGAAAGACAGTATTTCTGCCCTCATTTCCAACATTTCACTTCTGAATCAAAAAGAATCTTTCATTGGTATAAATACTCCCCGCAGGAGGCCATCTTGAAAAGTCATGGTGGATATTATGATGCTAAATTCCTTCCCATCAGATTGTTTTTTTCCAGTTGTCTTTCCATTCCTCTCCACACTCTGATTCTACAAAAACAGCATCTTGTCTTCTACTTCATGTCTGTCTCAATGTTTATCCTAAACAAAATTTCAGCAACTTCCTTAGCAACCCTGAAAATATGGTGATGCTAATAGACACTCCAGAAGAAGTTGTCTCTTAGCTTCTGGTGTTAAGAGATCTCAGGTATCTGCCCTAGCTAGAATTCCTGCTTCACAATTAATATGCTGTAGTATTTTCATCATAAACACTGAGTTTGGAGAGTGGCAATTACCTATGTGACTCATTGAAGTGAGCTCTTTTCAGAAGTAGTAAATTATATGAAATTGCATCTTTAAATAGAAAGTCATCCTTAGTGATGAAAGCAAGTTATCTGTGCAGTAGATTTCTATGTCTGAGAGCACTGTTTTTCAAATATGCCTAATCTTACAAACAAAAAATAAAATCTTCCTTTTTGTAGGTCTCTAACAATTTTCCACTTCATTAAAATCTATTTAGTTGAATATTTCCTCCATGATTCTTTATAGTACAGAAGAAGTGGCCAGAGGAAAAAGTGCCTACTTAGGGTCATGTCTATCACTGATATGCATAAAGTTAATTTCGACTAGCTATTCACTTAATAGTTTAGTGAGCAAGAGAAACTCCATAGCCATCTAGTCTGCATATGCCAAAGAACTTGCATCACATAGGAGTTTAAAGTCAGTAAGAGTTGATCTTGGAAAAAAATGGTCGTGTATGCTTTTAAATTGCGAACGCACAAATCTCTAGAGTTGTCTCCTTGATTATCCTATATATGAATGTATATAAAGAATAGGTATTGTCATTGTTAATCTGGGTTATTTGAGATCTTCGTTTTTGGTCTTAACTCATTCAAGGTTTTTTGGTACATTGCTGTTGTTAGACCAATAAAATTCAGCCACAGCTTGAGTGGAGCATAAGAAAACTGCTCTGTTGAGCAGAAAATCTGAAAAAAGCCATGTTACTGGTTACTAGAATGGCACCAACATTACTTAAACATGACCGTTACAGAAATAGACAAGGAAGTCTTTAATTATGTGATAGACTTTTTTCACACACTAATTTAAGTAAACTAAATGGTCAGTGCCAAGAAAGTAGGGATGATTGATAGTTTGCTCTAGAATCTTTTAAAGAAGACTTTAGGGCATGCTAACTAGAGACAATGGGAAAAATGTTAAAGCTGATAATAAAAAATTCCCATTTAAAATGATGAGGCCAATGTTAAAAATGACAGCACTGAAATTTACTGTATTATTTATAAAGAATGAGTAGTATCTGAAGAGCAGAGTGAAATAAGTGATATCATTTCCTCTTAACACCACTGAATAAGAATATATGATGGTTTTATTTATGCAGTAACCATTTAAAGTATGTTCACTTTTAATTTTTTATGTTAATGCAGCACGCTTATTCCACATATGATATGATATTGTGTCCTAAGCTGATTCAGAGACTTATTTCACTTCTTGGGTCAATTCACTGTGTCGAATTGGGTCTCACATATGGGTTCCATTAGACCTAACTCAGCGATTGCGTTCCACACTCCCAACTTTCATCTTGTTTGAGACCACTCAAGCAGTCCTGTTAACGTCAACCAATCTGTATTCAAAGCTGCATTCAACTGAAATCAGTGCTGCTTTTTGAAAGATGGAAAATATAGATTAGTGATGACAGATGTTTCCTAAGGCTACATTCTAGACAACTAAAGACAAAAAAAAAAAAAAATCATGGATCCATATACTGAAAGTGACTTCATTTGATTAATAAATCACATGACAGTCAATCTGCATTATATTATTAAAGTGTCATCTATGCACACAGGTCTTTGGATAAAATAATGAAATTGTTGATTTATGGAGAAAGAATTTGTTAGAAATACATGTGCTTGACTGTTGGAATTATTTTGATTAATAGGTATCTATTCCTCTAAGTATCTTAAATGTTTCTAACAGAAGGAGCAGTTATCTTTTGCTTAATCCTTTAGAGAAAATTTCTGCAGGTTTCACCCTCATTAATTTTACCTCGGATGATTTTGCTAAGAAAAGATAGATACTGTAAGCAAACATGTTAAGTGCTTACCTATATAAATGTTATTGTCCTAGGTGACTCTGATAATGCAACACATATATGGAGTGAAGATGATGGGCTATCACTGTCGCCAAGCAGTCTGGCTGCACAGTAAGTCTTTGTTGATTTCTTCCTAAATTAGTAGACAACTTGGCTGATTAAACAATCCAAATAATACATAAACATAATTCTTTTATCAGTATGTCAGGTCATGGGATAGAAAAATCAACTCTTGACTGACTAAAGAAAAAACATAGTTAAAGTATAGAAAAGTTGAAACTTACTTTACGGTATTAATCAATGTTATTTTTGGAAGACGCAGGATGAAGTTCTCTGAGTTCTAAGATTTCATTTACGGAATCCAAGGGTATTATCCGGATTGATTACTATAAGTCTATGAAAAAAATCTAGTTGGTGGTTCAATTGCTAATAACTCTTTTAAGATCTTTGATCATGAAAAAAATAAAAGTCTTTAATTTCTCAAAATGGTATTTTCTTTGCATTTTAAAAATCAAAATATTTCTTAGGCTCAATAAGAGTAATGCAAAATTTGTGTGCTTCAGTGTTATTCAGGTAGGCAAAATGGTTTATAGGAAACTTAATTTTGGAATATTTCTGGTGCATGTAAATATGTTGTCCCAGGAATAGGTGGTGGAAATGACAGCTTTGGATTGTAGGGAATCGTGAATGTAAGCAGCTCTCTGGAGTAACTAATAGTTATGGTAGGAATTGACAGCAGCTGCCTGGAGAAGCTGATTGAAGTAAATTCCTATAGTTCAAGGCGAATTTCACAACTAGATGGGCTTTTAGTTAAAGGTGGTTTTGGCTTCATACATTATGCCGTTGATAGTCTTTGATTTTAGTCTCAAAGGATACATTTTTGTGCCCGTGGAAATTTGTGTAAGTACAAACAGATAAAAGTGTTTATTTTTAATCATTTTTATTTTTCTAAAATAGATTCTATATAGTTAGAAACTTCCTATTATTTAATGGGAGTTTCTCCAGCTATGGTTAAATTATAGAAAAAAAAAAATCCATAAACACCTCCTCCTGTTTCTGTTCCTACCTCTGTCCTCCTCTAAGGTGAGTGGGACCAGATATTTCTCCCAGAAGCAATCAAGTAGCCTTGGGGAATCAGTCAGATCTTCTAAATCCATCCTCTCCTTATATAGCCATCAAAAGTAACACACACACACACACACACACACACACACACACACAGACACATATGCACACACAAACGCACACATAACCACTTTTAAATTGGGACAACTGGGTGCTTATTGTCACAGCCAGGCATCTTTATGAGTGCCTTGAGGCATCCATGGCACGGATAACACTAGCGCTTCAGAAGTGCACCTTCCATCGCAAATGCATTTAGTTGCTGACAGCTATCTGACAGTTTATTAGGAAGAATTCAATACTTTTAAGATGACTCTTATTGAGATTGATGAAATTAAGGGGATTTCTTTTTCAGTCCCTCTTTAAAATCATCACAGACTGGCAATACTTGGCACAGATATTTTGTGGTCTAAAATTTTCCAGAGAAATGTACTTAAAAATATTTTTCTCTCAGAGCTCATTACTATTGTTCTAAGGTCATTGTTTTCAGTATGTGTGTGTGTGTTTGTATGTGTGTGCATGTGCTCCCTTATGCATGCACACATCCATAGCTTATTTTTTTCTTTCTGAGAAAATCACTCCTGGGAAGTAGTATAAAGGACACATAAATTGTTTGAAGAAATAATTGAATGTTTCTGACCAAACAGTGGAAAATAGGTACAGAAACTTTTTTTTTTTTTTTGCAGTGCATCAAATCCAGTCTCAAAAATCTTGGCAATCAGCTATTCTTTATGAAACTAAGAGTGACCTAGATGATATATGAAGGTCATTTCTAGCCCAACAATTCTTTAGTTTACTCTTGAAAACTCATCATGTGACTCTCTTGTGCAGTTTCAATTGGAAGGTTAGGCCACCATTTTTCTACTGAGACTGCACTAGCCTAGAAATTGATCTATGCTGTGATAACTATAAGAGGAAGACAAGCTAAATGAAAGGCAATATTGAGAAGAGGAGGGAAAGGAAAGGGAGAGGGAAGGGAGGATTCCCACACAAGCAGGGAACCACCCTACTTGTGCCAATGCAGAGATGGCTCATTGGCCACTTCTCAGAAAAATAAACAATATTTTTAACTTCCTATATCTCTTTTAGTATTTTTCCTTTAAATAACGATCAATGCAAACATATGACAGAAATGTTAGATATTCTGAAATGGCGGTGGGGTCATGGATAAACAGAGAGTAGGATACAAAAATCGAATAATCATTCTTTCAGGTTAAAGAAGTGAGTTTATTTTGAAATCCATCATAATTGCTCTAGCTAAATAAAATTACAGGATTATTACAAAAGAAAAAAAGATGCAGTTACTTTATCATTAGTCACATAAACCCATTTGTCTCTTCCTTGATATATTGGATTCCCAAATCCCACCTTCTGATTCATCTTTAGGGTCTTCTTTCCCAGACCACTTCCTATTTCCCTCAAGATTATTAAAGTTATTATATTTTCCAAAACACTTGACAGGGTCGTTTGTCTTAGGATGGTTTTGTAGGTACACAGATCATTATTTGACCTTGACTTCACATGATTCTCTGATACAGGCAATGCTACAGCTCATGTAACTTGACTTTATATAAGTATGACTTGATATATGGTTAACTTTTACAGCAGAGTTAGTTTTGTCATCTTTTATATTCCTGTTAGATCTTTAATAGTTATAATATAATGTCGTTTAGAAATTTCCCTTATTTGAGCCAGTAAATTTAGTCTAGGAATATACTTTCCTGTCCTTCATTTGTAATTGTTATGTTGTATTCATTTTCTTTAAGGACTCTTAGACAAATAATGAAACTCACTGTCTAAATACTCAAAGATCCAAGACAACCAATACAATATTACCAAGAGTCTCTGGTGACGGAAATGCCTAAGCAAAAACAATTGAACTTTGGGAATGGATGCTCTTGTGTTTGTTTGTTTGTTTGTTTTTAATAGAGAATATAACTTGTGATTAAATGAGGGTCAATCACTGACCACTTAGCTGCTCTGAATGCCAAGTTAGAGACTTTTCTTGCTATAGATTCTGTTTTCTTTTTCTAAAGCTCCTTGAGGAATCAGTGTTGTTAACTCACACCTAAATACCCTGAGGCTTCACTAATGCTAATGAAAATATTTTTCTGCCTATTTACTAGCTATGCCAGAATAAGTTCCTTCCAGTAATAATTGGACATGTTGAAGTGAAATGTCTGATATAACTAGTTACTCTGATATAACCAGGTGATCCCCAAATCAGCGATTAATGTTTATTCTATCTCTATACTACTGTCAATAGTAGACACAAAGTAAACAAGGTGCAAATTAATAGAGATGCAGTCTCACAGCTGAAGTGACAGGACATGAGTAACACATATTTAATTCACTCACATACCTATGGCTCAGAACTCTTAGACTAGGTCTTCACATGCCAATCAACTTGAAAGGAAACCATAAAGTGGTTAATTTGAGAAATCTAAACTGGTTGTTTAAAGTAAATAAATAAATTTACGTTTGCCAAAGGCATTCCACTATTTCTTTTTAATCACAATTAAATTAATTTAAATTTATATCAGGAATGTTATAAGTCAAAGCATTCCAACAGGTCATCCAGTCCCCTACCTCTCATTTGATCAGGAGAGAAACTGATACCCAGATAGGGGGCACTGGATTTAGAAAAAAAAACAAAAAAATGGGGAAAAAAGGAACAAAAACACGCAAGACTCGTGGGATATCCTAGTAGAAAAATTATTCATTGATCATCTAAATTTCAGATTTAATTGGGAGTCCTGAATTTCTTCTAGCAACTGTAGTCCAGCGATTTTTTTCTTTAATATAACTGTGCCTAGAAGTCATTTAAAGATATCTTATGATTGGATATTGAAATAATTAGATATAAAGATAATGTCCATGAAAAGGTAAGTTTCCAGAGAACCCAATGAGTTGGGCTGAATGGGAACGATGTGTTTTAATATCCAAATCAGCCAGTACTAAACAGCCAGGGACTCACAGGATCTCAAAAAAAATGACTGTGCTTTATTTTTAGACGACTGAATTTATTATTCTTTTCCAACTCATAGGCTTCTTATACTGGAAAACTTCGAAGAAGGCCTCCTCAATATATCAGCCGATAGTCCTTATACGCCTTATTTAACTTGTGTGAAAAATGTCACGGACAATTTAGCCAGGGGGTCACAAGGTAATGCTCTTCTTATTAGTTAAAACACTGCTCATGGTTTCTAGCTCTTTTTCTAATGTACAAGTGTATTTTAAGAATTTTGCTTAAACACCAAGAAAATTAAAACATCTTAGATTCCATATGTATTAGTTTGGTGACTCAATATAGGGATACTCTCTAGTCTTTTTATTATATTATTACTTCTGTTGCTATTGTTAGTGCCACCTGGTCACTTGGACAAGGTTTAATATATAAAAAAATGTAATACGGTATAATAATGGGCACTTGTAAAACTTTCCAAGTGTCCAGAGTCATTAGGGGCTCATATTTTCTGTGCCTTAATAATGTTATGTTCAAAAATAAAGTAGAATGATAATATAGACTTCCAAAAGTATATATAAATTACATAAACAAAGGATTTTTGTGAGAGCGTATTTGTGCTTTATTTTCTTTTTTCTGCCTTCATGGGCAACCACAGAGGTTGAATTTAATCAAATGTTTCTTTCTATTTTTTTTTTCCCCAAAGGAAAAGTATCTGTTTTCTCATGTTTTCTAGATGTATATTTACTTTTCCTACATGAAAACAACTTCGTGGGTTTTTTTGTTTTGTTTTGTTTTAGAGATTTAATGGCAAGTAAGTAGAACAACAAATATTTAAGCTAGGTCTCTATTTGCCAGGCGTGAATTAATGAAGGTTGGAAGTGTGTATTTATGTCACAGTGATTATATAACCTATTCTCCTCCAAACACATCAACTTAATAGTAAATCCAAACATGAGAAATCAGCTCATCCAAAGCCAAAACTGTACAGCAACTTTGCTAGAAGTATTTTTGTCTCTGAGCAGAATATCTATGAATATTTTAAAAATAATGAACTCTGTAGTCTTCATGGTTCAAGGAAAGGTTACGTTTTCATTTGTCTTATATTTAGATTGAACTGGGCTATTATCTGAGAAAAACCTTAGTAATAAATTTGGAAAAAGGTGTCTTTCAAATGGGTTTCCTGAGTGACCTTGCAATTCATATAAGGTAACTTTTCTCCCTTCTTTTACAGAAAATTTAAGACTCCTGCAGTCCACAATTCGATTTAAAAAATCTTTTCTTCAAAATGGTTCCTATGAGGATTACTTCCCTCCAGTGCCTGAAGTACTGAGATCAAAAGTAAGCCATAAAAGGAAAAAACAAAACAAAACAAAAACCAAACCAACAGTATCAAACTTCCTATAATACTGTAACAAGATATAATTTGAAATCTTTTTAACTTGATTTCTTCATCAATACTAGTTTTATATGAATCTAGATTAATGCTGGGAAAGGGGTGATAATTGTGTTTGGTGCTATAAATGGTATTTTGTTTCTATTTGATTATATTGCTGCATGAAATCACCTATAAGACCTTAATTATAATATTTACATTCATAAAGAAATGAATAATAATATCTTATCTCATTCAGCTTCATATTTAAAAAAACATTCATAATATGATTCCTAATTTGAGAGGTCCTTCCTTTTTAAAGCTACATATTTATTTCCAAATTTCATTTTCAGAATTCACAATGCATAAAGAAATCTCAGGCATTGACGTATTTTTATTATTGCCATCAGAAGCACAAGATAATAAATCATTTAAAATATACGATATAATAAAAAGAGAGAAAAGGCAACTGAAAAAAAACTCTGAAGTTTATCTGAATTGATCCATGTTTATTTGTTCATTATTCTTTGTTTAGCTCATGCATATGGTATACAGGTTATCATGAAATTTGCTTCATTCCTTAAATAACCCTATTAAATTTTGAAAGCAGCTTTCCTAGTAAGAACAGCAGTTTAATTGGATTTATTTAGCTAGTGACAAAGTAAAATTAGAACTGGCTTTTTCAGGACAAGTAAGATGACTTGCTATATAGTCAACACAGTATATAATTAAGCAGGCATCCAAATCATCATGTCCTTGTATATTATAAAAAAATATGCTAGATTACCCACATTTTAGTTCTAGCCCTCTCCATGAATCAAAATTTCTAGCATACTTAATTTAGCACCATCTTAATTTGTTTGTGTAAATTATCTGAAGGAAGTTACGCATTCATCTGGAAAATGCCTACTCATCCTTCAAGGACAAGTGTAAATGTCATTCCTATAATGTTAGAGTATTGCCTTTCTCTCTGCTTCCCAGCCAGGATAATGACTTTGTGCACATATATTTATCTATTTATTTATTCCATCCATCATCTGTGCTCCCATAACACTAATCTATTTATTTAAAAGACATAATCTGTAACCCCAAAGTCCTTCTCATCAATCCAGTGAAGGAGATGGGAAATCAGACCAATGGTTATAGCACAGTGACATCAGTGTTGCAGTATGTGGAAGGACAGGATTCTGTACGTGGAGGTGGGGTATCTTAACTCGGATTGCAGGGAGCAGAGGTGGGGAGAAATTTCGTGGAGGCGAGAATGCATACTGAATGCTGCAGGCTGTATAGGAGGAGGTGACATTCTAACATTCCAGACCTACGTGTGTGAGAAGGCAAAAGTGTGAACCTGAGGAACATGTAATAGGTTACCTGGTGTCATGGATCCAGTCAGAGCAGAAGGTGTCTGTGAGAGGATGAGAGAAGACAGCAGAGACCTCGACCTAGGTCTTTTAGGCCTCTTTCTGCTCAGTCAAGGAGTCTGATCCTGAAAGTTGTGAATGTGAAGGTGAAATTTGCATTGTAGAAAGTGATCCCTCTGGAAGAGTTAGGGAGGATAGATGGAAGGAAAGCCAAATCAATGATTTTTGCTGCAATCTACATAGAAAGTAAGAATTTGTCCTTTGAAGTGACAGAGAATAGAAGAAAAAGACAGTTCCCAGAGTGCTGTCAGAGATTGAGTTGGCACAGCAAGGCAGTCAGGGAGGTCTGAGGCACAAGGAAGACTTCTGATTTTCAGAACTCATTACTTAGCATTATAGTTTGCTGGACGTGTAGGGTCTGTTTCTCTCACTAGTGCATACATGCTGATTAAGTTAAAGTCACATTTATCACATGGGACGACCTTAAGACTTGACTCATGAATGTGTGAACCAACGGGGATATTAAAGGAGAGGATAGGTGATATAATTGCAATTACTGAGCAATTACTCATTGTAGGTGCCAATTTACAAAGTAACCAGGCAATACACTACACACGGGGGAAATGAGAACAATACATTCTCAATCATTTACACTAATAGAATGGGAATGGTGTTCAGAATAATTTAAAACAATGTCCAACATTTTGAATCTCCTTCTCCCTGGAGGGTGACATTATGGAAAAAGTTCTAGAAGCCACAGAAGTAGAAATAAGCTACAATCGTGTCCTTCAGGTAGAAAATCTATCATTTATGATAAATATAAGTTCTTGTTCAGTTAAACAGATCCATTCATTTCAAGAGTACACGTTCTATGAGGAACGTTGTTAAATCTGTCCCTTTACCCTTGTAGCCTCAGCCCCTGGTACGGATGCGTGGAAAACATTCAGTTTGCATCATTTAAAGAATGAAGACAAATCCTAGAATTTGACACCTAGAGATGCTTTTTCTTCCCTGCTTTTCCCAGCTTGCTAATTAATATTCTAATTTTGGCACAGTTGATTAGGACTACCCATTCCGAGACTTTAGTCATTTTATTCCTCAGTAGATTTAGACCTTCCCAAATGCCACATGGTTCATTCATGGTGGTTTTTCCTTGTTTTCCATCATTCTGGTTTAGCCTGAACAGTCTGCTCTTTTTGAGCTCTTATGTTTTCTCTCCCCTTTATTATTTTATCACTTTGTCTTTCTAGTCTCTTTGATGGTAAGGATAACTTCTTGAATGAATGGCAACACCTAAAGTGGATAGTCTCCATGTAGGGCAGAAGTATTGCTAACACAAGTTTTTTGACCACTTTCCTCTGTTCCTCCTCCCGCTACCTTCCACCTCTAGAAACCACAGGTCTGATCTCTTTTACTATGAGGTTTTGTTTGTTTGTTAAGGTTTCATGTACAGTATTTGTCTTTCTTAGTTTGACTTATTTAACGTAGTATCATTAAGGTCCATCCATGTTGTCACAAGTGTAAGGATTTCTATCTTTTTATGGCAGAATAATATTTTTTCTTTATCCATTAATCCATTAGTGGACACTTAGGTTGTTCCATGACATGACTGTCGTGAATCATGCTGCAATGAACTGGGGGGTGCAGATTTCTCTTCAACAGAGAGATTCCATTTCTTTTGGATAAATACCCAGAAGTGAGCTTGCTGAATCATATGTTAGTTCTAGCTTTCATTTTCTGAGGAAACTCCATATTGTTTTCCACAGTGGCTACACCAATTTACAACTGGGCAGATAGGCTCCCTTTTCTCCACATCCTCACCAGCATTTTTTGTTTTTCTCTCTTTTTGATAGCTATTAATGGAAGAGAGGTAGTATCTCATTGTGTTTGTCATGTGCATCTTCCTATTCCCACACACCTGTTAGCCTTTTGCATATCTGCTTTGGAGAATTAGCTGTTCAGGTTCTTTGCCCATTTTTTATTTATTTATTTATTTATTTATTTATTTATTCAGTTATTTTCTACTATTGAGTGATATGCCTTC
This sequence comes from Solenodon paradoxus, assembly GCA_004363575.1. Classification (NCBI taxonomy): domain Eukaryota; kingdom Metazoa; phylum Chordata; class Mammalia; order Eulipotyphla; family Solenodontidae; genus Solenodon; species Solenodon paradoxus. Next base: position 446,059 of record RJWH01000030.1, read on the forward strand.
TTTATATGTTTTGGATATTAATCCCTTATTAGAGATATGGTTTGTAAATATTTTTTCAATTCTGTAGGCTGTATTTTCACTATGTTGATGGCTTCTTTTGCTGTGTATTCTTTTATTTACAAAATCACCAAGATAAGTCATTGGAGGATGTGGCAGGGAGACTTGGCTCCATTTATTAGAAATTTAAGGAGCCTCCAGTGTGGTGAACATATAGAGGCGTTGGGAGAGCTGTGTGTCTGGAGAAGGCATGGAAGGTCCGTCCCTTTCCTCATACCTCTCCCTGTTTTTATCCTTTTCATATGGGTTGTCCTGAGTTAGACCCTTTAATAATAAACTAGTGATTTACTCCATATTCTATGTAAACATTGACCAGTGCTCTGCTTGTTAAAGGAAACAATTAACAATGAGAAGGCAACCTATAAAATGGGAGAAAATAATTGCAAGTCATATATCTGATAAAGGGTTAATATTCAGAATATATAAAGAACTCTTATAGCACAACAAAAGTAACTTGATTCAACAATGAGAAAAAAACCCTAAATAGACATTTTTCCAAAGAAGAAAAATGAACACCAAGAAACATAAAAATGCTCAACATTAAAGAAATATAAGTCAAAACCACTGCCAGATATCACTTCATACCCATTCGAATGGCCACCATGAAAAAAGTAAAAGAAAATGACAAGCGTTAGTGAGGATATGGAGAAGTTGGAAATTTGTGTGTTCTGATGGCAATCTAAAAGGGAACATCTGCAGGTGGAAAGCTGTATGGTTGCTCTTCAAAATATTTTCAATAGAATTACCATATGATCAAACTAGTCTACTTCTGGGTACAGACTCCAAAGAACTGAAAGCTGGTTTCAAGGTGCTGTTTGCATCCATGTTCACAGCGTTATTCATAATAGCTAAAACATGAAAGCAAAGCAATGTCCAGCAACAGATGAATGGATAAGCAAATTATAGTATATACTTACCCTGGAATAGTATTCAGTCCTACAATGAAGGAAATTCTGACATGCTTACAATGTGGAAAAAACTTGAGGACATTATGCTGAGTGAGCTTAGCCAGATATACAAAGATAAATACTGTCTGGGTCCACCTAAGTGGAATATCTAAAATAGTAAAAAAAAAAAACCATGCAAAGAGAAAGAGTAGTGGTTACAGGGATAGGTGAAGAAAGAAAATAGAGTGGTTATTCAATAGATACAGAGTTTCAGTCATGAAATGTGGAAGAGTTCCAGAGATCTGAGACAGAACAATGTGAATATAGTTGGCACTATTATACTGTACTGTCACTGAGCGAGGGTACATTTTATATTATGTATTTTTATCACCATAAAAAATAAACTGACAAATTGCAAAAATGATTTTAATTCAAATAAAAGTAGCTTAATTATATTTAGTACTTGAAAAATCAAAGGAAAAAATGCAGTAATAAACATCATTACAGCCATTCAAATGTTTGGATTTGTTACATAATGGAAAATGTTTTATAGAAATAAAACTAGTAAGTAGAATTTTAATATGTCTAAGCCCATTTTAGATCGTTCAAAGCCAGAAGTCAATTAAATATTAAATAAAGTGGAAAATAGACCAATGATATTAACTAAGATGATCAGTGTTTAGCTGTATTGCCTATTTATAGTTACTATAAACTCATTAAAGACACATCCTTTTTCATTTGAAATATGGAAAAATGATTACTAAATATTGGCTTTTGTCAAACTGCAACTTCTGACTTGGTAAGTTGCAATGGATGACACATATATTTGCTTCTTTAGTTACTGCTCCAAATTATTTCTTTCTTTAATGGAGTAGCTCCAGGGTAACTTCCAAGCACAACTGAGCTGACTTTCCCAGAGGCATAATCTTTTCCCTCAGGAAGTATGGCTTGAGGATGTATTCTTGGAACACACAGAGAATAGTGCAGTTGCAGAAAGGAAGAGAGTTGACAAGATAGGAAATCAGTTGATTTTCTTTTTTATCTCTTTTCCTCTGGGTGTGGAATTTGAAGCCCTTTTAAATACTTCCACAGAACTGAACGAAAGCTCTTCATTTCCCTCAATAGATAAGAGGGCGGAAGATGTCGGGAACTATGTAGGCCCTAAGAAATCAGGTGTAGTTTCGTTTATATTTTAAACACTATCTTATTGAAATGCATGTGACTCTATTACTGCAGTTTTTAAGAGACATTTTTTTGTCCATTCATTTTTAAAGATTGTGCTAAAATGTACCTAACAAAATCTACCACCTTGACCATTTTCACTATGCGGTTCAGTTGTGTTAAATACATTCACCTTGTTGTGTGGCAGATTTCTAGATTATCTTGCAAAAATGAAATCCTGTGCCCATTAAACATCAACTTTGTATTCCCCGCTCCCTGAACTCTGGTAAAAACATAATTCCATTTCCGGTTACTATGAATTGGACTGTTCCAGTTACCTCACGTAAGTAGGATTATATAGTATATTGTGATTGACTTATTACTCTTACCAGCATGTCCTTGTTTCATCCATGTGGCGGCATCTATCAAGATTCGTTTTCTTTAAGGCTGAATAGCATTTCATTGTGTCCACATGTAGACATATAGGCATATACATATACACACATTGTATTGCATTTATTCATGGGCACTAGGGTGTGTTCACTTCTCGACTATTGTGAATAAAAGCTGTTATGAACATGATGTGTGCAAGTGTCTTTTGTAATACTGTTTCAATGCTTTTATATAGAAGTGGAAGTTTTTATTAAATCGTCTTTTCTTTTTTTTAACATTCCCACTGATTTCACTTCACATCCTTGCCGGCACTTTTTATGTTCTGGATGTTTTTTACGTTTTTGTAATAGCCATCTGAATGGGTGTGAAAAGAAAGGTTTTTTAAATTTCCAAGCCAAGCCTACTTTGCTGTCTGTCCTTACAAGTAGTTAATAATATAAATAAAAATATGAAATTAATTTTGATATTTGTGATTTAAATAGGATAAAGCTAAACTACCTCTTTCCTAACGTATGAATCTATAGGAAAGGAGTATTGAGTATGTCAGGTCTAATAGGTACCAGAATTTTACAGAATTCTTAAGGCAGTAAACGCAAATGACGGAAAATAGTGCTTTGTAGTAAAACTGTTGTCAAATGTTAACTAATTAAAACCTATACAAAATGATTTTGAAATGTATCATGTTGGCTGCTTATCATTAATAGATATTGCAAACAACTAGATGTTAGAATATTGCAACTAATCTACTTCCCATTCTTTCTCCCTTCTGGAAAGTTTTCTCAGCTGCGGAACTTGACTGAACTTCTTTGCAAATCTGAAACTTTCAACTCAATAGAGAAAATGTGCCCGCAGTCTGACATGAACTTCAGGAACCTGTGTGAAGAGAGTGCGTTTCACGTGCGACTTCTTGAAGCAGCAGAGCTTGGCACTGAAATAGCAAACAACTTACTGTACCATGACAATATCATTTCTAAAAAACTGAGGGATTTGCTGACTGGGGATCCAAGCAAAATTAATTTAAATATGGATCAGTAAGTTTTTCCATTGTCTTCTTCCTTGGTGAAATCCCTTTTCAAATGATTATTATGCCTAGTTAATTTTTAATTCTCTTCTGTTTTGTTTCAGGTTTCTAGAACAGGCATTGCAAATGAATTACTTGGAAAATATCACACGGTTAATGTCTACCGTAGAAACCATGCTGCATGTCAATAACAGTGCAGACACGTCTGAAAAACCAGGTGTTTCCCCAGCCTATTTGAAATGCTGCCTTATTAGAATGCGCGTGATTCTCATGTAGCAGTTTTAAGAAAAGCTTTTAATTTTCTTTTGAGGTTCACAACCAAACCTGTCTTGCTATCTGCCCTTACACATGAGAAACCTGAAGCTTTCAAATATAGTTACTTGTCTAAAGTAAACACACAGAAAGCTAGCAGAGAATGAAATAGGGAAATTTGATTTCACAGCAAAAAGATCTTCAAAAATTTAACTAGCAAGACCACTCGCCTTTTGTTTCTCTGATCTATTAAAGTGCATTAGAGAGTCAATTGCAAGAGCTAGGATGAAATTTATTTACTTCCATGAGAATGATCTGATTAAATTTTTTAAAAATGTGCTGCTGTCTACAGAAATCTCAATTCACAACCGCTATTAGTATTCTGAGCATAATGCTTCATGCAGTACATTTCCTCTTTGCATAAAACCTCAGTCCTGAAAAGAAAGGCTTTCAGAATTTTGGACAACAGGCAGCTAGAAATTTGGAAGGCCACTAAGTCCAAAAGTAAGAAGGTCCATTTGCATGAAGGATACTTTATAAGGAAAACGAAAGACTTTTGTAGAATAGAGATCAGCATCTGCTAAAATTGTCAAAATATTGCTTGTCATGCATTAAATGATCCAGAGATGAAATAATTATAGCTGCTACCCTAGAAGAGTTTTTGAGTTAAACATATTCTATGTAGACATGAGGTAATGTGTGTGAAAACCTTTTATAAACTGTAGTGTGCTGGACAAAGTTAAGGAGAAATGCTATGTGGCATTGATTATGTTGTAAATTTAGCAAACCTTGTCCTACATTGAGAGTATTATATGATCTGAAGCTAAAAAGCATTTTGAATTCATGTGGTATTTTAAGCTAAATGTGAACATATATATAAATATATATATAAAATGCAATCAAAGTCTGTAAGGAAACCATATTTTCTTTGAATCAACCTTGCATCATACCCATCTAAGGGAAATTTATAACCCAGAGCAAGCTGTTGCCTTAGGTTAATGATAGCATAATAGGCACAAGTCTAAACCAGATAGAAACAGATCCTAAAGATGAAAAGTTTGCCAAATTGGGAGACATCTGTTCCTGACACCAGGCATGGAAGTTGAATATATGTTTTAGTCTAGAGGCTTTTCTATGTCAGGATGACTGAAAAAGAATTACATTGCAACCATCATGTGTTTTTGTTGTTGTTTCCTTGCAGGTCAATTAGTTGAAATGTTTAGAAACGTTGACGAGTTGAAAGAAGAACTGAGAAGGAACACAGGACTGTCCAGCAGGAGTGTCAGCAGCTTGCTGGCCATTCCCATCCCTGACAACAGGGCTGAGGTGGGTGGAATGTGCTTAGACTCACAGTCAGGCTGTGACTGTGAGGTAGCATTTAGTATTTGTTGAGTACCTATCAGTAAAGCACTGAGAAACTGCCACCAAATCTGGTGAATTTTCCATGCAGATGATAAAATTCCAGGTCAACTCTTAAGTGACAATAGAAGAAAAATCCTGACACAAGAAGATTATCACTCTGGTACTTCCTGTAATTTGTCTTTTCCCTCCTCAGGCTTTCTTCCTCCTCTCCTTTTCTCCACAACACAATGACCTTAAACAAAGCAGTGTCCTCAGCTGTTTGTTCTTCATGCTGCCTGGTGTAGTCACCTGTCTGAGGTGAATTTTCCCATTTTCAGACGATGCCGTCACAGTCAAGGTTCAGTAACCCAGTTGGGGGGAGCAAGAGGATTTATAATTTATTTAAACTGAAGAAAAAATAAACTACATTTTTACTTTTGAAAGTTCTCAAGACAAGAAATAGTATATAGAATAAATGCAGTCAAGGGAATTCTGGGTAAATGTGTAGATAAACAATTTTTGGTGTGAAAATAAATAATGTCATTTTCACATAGGCTGATAATAGCATTTTCCACTTGAAATGTCTTATCTTTTATCCCTTTCCAAACCTATTGTATGGAAGTGTCATAGAAATTTTCCAAAAGAGCTATAAAGCTTACGGCTGTATCCATTCAAAATTTACGTGTGACAGAGTGTGTCATTTCTGAGCACAGTCCAGTTATTTTCCAATTTTGAATAAAGTTTTGAAAAAATCTTCCAAATGCCTTTGGAAAATGTTCACGTTTACTTGTGTCATTTTAATTGGTTCCCCTAGATGAAAATTAAAATTGCCTGACCCTCACTTTCTATCCCCTTGTTCTGAAAAATCAGATTCACTCAACTTTTCCTTTGATCTCGCCCTTTTATTAATTTAATCGTAAGATCTAATTTCAACAATCATGTCTTTGCCTCTGAAGAACAGGTTTATTTCAGCAAATAAAATCATACATGGAGAGTGTCCATTCTTATTACTTTCAGAAGGAGAGAAAAGTTTCTATAATTTTCTATTACAGAAACTTTTCTCTTTATTTCAACCCAGTAGCAGGAGATGACATCTTCTGTCCCACATTCACACCTCATTTTTCACCTGAGTATTACTGTCCTGGAGGGTTGGTCCACATGGTTGTGAATTCTGGGCTCTTTTTTCTTTGCCTTTCTTTTCTCAGCCTCTGGGTTTATTGTTAGGTATTACACATTTATTATGAACATGAATGATTTTTAAAAATCAAATGCAATTTGAATTAGCTAAGAGTAAAATTTTCAAGGTAGCCAGAGTTTTCAACTACTAATTTTCCAGAATGTATTCTAATTACCTTTTGTGGTACCAATATATACCCAGTCATTCCAGAAAGAAATCTGGGAATCATCACAGACAACTCTCTTCCTCTTATTTCTTAAACTTTGAACTATGGACTGTATATTTTTATCATAGTTATGAGTTCTTTAAATGAAAAAATACTCAATTTTGAGAATTTCCTGTTTTTAAATGGCTTCTAATAGTATCAGAAAAATCAGAATGGAGAGATGACTCTCAGGTTTCACAGCTAATTTATTTTTCTTCTTTCAACCTGCAGATTATTTCCCATGTGTTCTGGTTGCATTCTTGTGATACTAATATGACCCAACCAAAGTGGGAAGATGCAGTGGAGGAATTCTGTAGCCTGCCTCTTCCAGAGAGATCCCGGCAGTCTTATCTCATTGGACTTACCCTTCTGCATTACTTAGACATTTACAACTTCACATACAAGGCAAGTTGCTATTGATGAAATATTTTGAATCCATAATTCAGTAGAAAAATATTTAATTGCACATTTATGTGCTCTGATAAGGAATGAGATCCATTTGTACAGCTTTTGGAATGATAGCTCTATTTCAAAGCTAAATGGGACCTTAGAGATCCTAGATTGCAAATGTGCATACTTTATAGATAAGGAAATTAATATTATTGCCTTATTTACTCTGTTTATATATCCAAGACAAGGAATTACATGTAATATATACTATACAAAAGTGTAAAATACAAATGATATAATAATAATAATGTTTTTCTCTTGAAGGCAAACCAGAAGCATTATAGCTGACTTACGTTGTTGAAACATAAGAAAGGGGATGAAAAGTTTTAGGATTAGTTAGAAGTCATCCACCTCTTTGTCATCAGTATCCCACATCGATATTTCTGCAATGGTCTCTTAAATACCCCCACCTCTTCCTTCTGGTTCCCAGCCGCTGTCCCAAGCAGCTACGATGATTATTTTTAAAGTTAAGGCACATTGGCATGCCCTCGTAGGGCAATGGTCAGCCTCCTCTGGAGGAACACAGTCTTGTACATTCCAAGAGCCCAGTTTCATCCCCTACATCTGGGAGAAATAGCCAATGTGGACAATGAAATAAAAATGAAAATTGACTGTTTCCTCCTCCTCTCTCTTCCAGCCTGCCTGCTTACTTGCCTTCATTTCCGCCTGCACCTGTGCTTTAAAACAAGATTAAGTTCCATTATGTACCCTCTGTTCCACACCTTTCAGTAGCTCCAGATCTTATTTAAATAAACTCCCAGATCCTTCAGGGGCCTCATGATCTGCCCTCTCTAACTCTGAAGGCCATTTCCTACCTGACTATACCCTGCACCCATGACTGCTGTGTGGCAGTACTCCTTCACATGAGTTGCAGTATGACTTGCCTGTACTCAACAATGACCTTCTCAAAAAGACCTCTCTTGATCATTCTGTTCAAAATGCAGCCAACCTCATCTGCAGCACCCTCATTCTCTCTTTGCTCCAGTTTTTATTGCACTTTTAGCATGCTACCCATTTTAGTTATCATTCTTTTTTATTATTTATTTTCTGTCTACCCCCAGTAGGCTGTCAGCTCTGTAAGGACTTCTCTGCTCATTGAAACATTTTCAAGGTCAAGAACAGTACCTGGCTCATAGAGGAAAAGCACATACTGCTTAACTAAACAAATGGTTATTTTACATAAACTGCCATCTAAAATGCACATGAAGGATCATTATTATTTGTACATCTAAAATGTTAGTCCTTATGTTAAAATGCCTTCCAAAGGGCAAATATCAAAGCAACTCTTTCTTGAGTACAGTAATTAAATGTGTATTTGGCAAGCAGAAGATAGTCCTGAATTCCTTCAAGTGTTTCAAGAAAGATGAAATTAATGAAAAATTTCTTATTGTTAGTCAGTTTATTTCACATCAGTGTAGGCATGCTTATAACGTTTGCAGTTCTCTAACAACAACAAAAAAAAATACACTGGTTCTAATTTAGAACAATCTGTGAATAGTAGTTGTGCTATTGAGGCAGCTGTAGAGGATATTGTGATATCCCTCACAGGAGTTCTGGGGTCATCATGATGGCCTTTGTCTCTCTTGGATATGCCAGGAATTTTTATGGACCTCACACATCTCCTTTCCTTTCTGCCTATAACCTTTCTCTGTTCACCCTTCCTGCAGTTTGTCCATCTTGGAAATCCATCCTCTAATTTCTTATCTAAACTCTTTCTGTCTTCTCATATCACCAGTGTTTTGTTTATTTTTGACTTAGTTCATATCTTTTCCTCTTTTTAAACCAAAGCTCTCTGAGTGGAAGGGTAAAGCTGATTTGTATACCACTGTACACTTATCACTTCGCCCAGTGCTAGGAATATAAAAGGCACTTGATTAATGTTTGCTGAATAAATAAATGAATACGAGGATGAAATTACCTTACAACACTGAAGAATTTTCCATTTTTATTTCTATAACAGAAAGGTTATACAATATTACGATTGTGCTTGATAAATCACATGAGCTTTTTGAACAACTTTTGCATTCTTGATGAGCCCACTATATGATTTTTGAAAAATGGTGTGATAAAGAATTATGCAATGTTCCTGTTGCATTTAAAATCTTTATATAAGCAGCTTTATTGAAGTCTAATTAATAATGCAGCATCCGCTCTTTTTCAGTGAAAAATTCTATGATATTTTTAGTAAATGTATAGAAATGTGGAACTACTTTCACAATCTAATTTCAGAACTTTTCTATCAACCCTCAAAGAAACCTCGTATCCATTTACAGTCACTTCTTACTGTAACCGTAAGCCCAGATGATGTTTATGTTCTGGCTCCATAGATTTGCCCTTTTTAAGGCATTTTATATAACCTGTATCATACAAATATGGTCTTTACATCTAACTTTTTTCAGTTAGTATATTTTTGGGTTTCATATATGTTGTCACATGTATTAGTATTTCATTTTTTATTGCCAAATAGTATTCTATCTTAGGGACTTACTCCCTCTGTATCTATTCACGTGAACATTCACTGACAAATCTTTGTGTGGATGTATGTTTTCATTTCTTTTGGGTAGCTATGTAGGGAAGGAATTGCTGGATCATATGGTAAATCTATGTTTACTTAAGAAAATTCCAAAATGTTTTCCAAACTGGTAATTTTAGTATTCTCACAAACAGTATATGAGGATTCTGGCTTATCCCTACAAATCATTCATTTTTATTCTGCTCCTGTTAGGTGTTTTTCCCTAGGGGAGATCAAAAGCCAGTGGAAAAGATGATGGAACTCTTCATGAGGCTGAAAGAGATTCTCAATCAGATGGCTTCCGGCACAAGTCCGCTGCTCGACAAAATGAGATCCCTGAGACAAATGCATCTGTCCAGAGGTGTTCCATTAACACAGGTAGAAAAGTCACCCATACTCCTCTTGTTGGAAAATTCCTTTTGTCATATTAACCTTTATTTGAGATTAGAACACATATAGCTGCAAATGTATTACATTGAAAAACTCTTCTCCTCTGGCAACATTGTTTGGTGAAGTTTAGTATTCTGCATTTACATTTGAGACACATGCTTTAAGGGGATTATAGAAACAAAAAGCATACTCTAAACATTCTCTAGTTTTCTTTCTACATTGTTTTCAGTGGCCTTTGCAACTCATGATGTTAATAAATTGTGGATTTCTGTCTCACAGGCTATGTACAGAAGCAACCGGATGAACACACCCCAAGGATCATTTAGCACCATATCCCAAGCATTGTGTTCCCAAGGAATTACCACTGAATATTTAATTGCTTTGCTGCCCTCTTCCCAGAAGCATAAAGGCCACCACACCAAGGATTTTTTGACTTATAAGTTAACTAAAGAGCAAATTGCTTCAAAATATGGAATTCCTCTGCATACCAGTGAGTATTGTTCAAAATCAGCATGGTAATACTGCCTCCTGACAATATATCTTAATCTATAATAAGGGAAGGCTGGATTTTTTTCAATAATAAAAACAGAAAACACTTAGTTCTTACCGTATGTTAAGCATGTTATGTATATGAACTCGTTCACTCTTCCCAACCCAATGAGATAGATGTTATTACATCACCCATCTTAGTAGAGGGTAATGAGAGTAAGAAGCCTAGCCCAGGTCACCCAATTTGGAAGAATCAAAACTATGATTTGAACCCAGGCAGCCTGCTGCAAAGTCCACTACACTGAGATTTGTCAATCATAACTACTTCTTTCCTGCTGATAATACGCAACATGCCTTAAGTCTCCTCGGGTCCATATTTTTTCTTGACTTTCTAAAATTTGAAATTTGTGTCACACATTAAAGAACTTCATGAATACAGTAAAATTACATGTTCAATGGTACATCAAGATCATTTACTATAAACTTTAAGATGCAAAATACAATCAACTAAATGTTTCCAAATAATATGTTGATGTTTGGTCTATAGCAACTGGACTGACTCATTCATCTTTTTATTCATTCAACAATTCAGCAAACGTTTATTGAATAGCTCTTATATATTTGTTACATCTGGTAATATCCCAGTAGAAGATTTCTGTACATATATAGACAAATATATAAATTAAATATACATATGTATACATACACATATATATGTGTGTATGTATATGTGTATATATGTGTATGTACATATATATACACATATATCTTTACATTAAGTGCTGGTTAGGGTGAATCTGTTGGAAAAAAAGTCTGAAACATAGTCTACAAGCTTTCAAACTCCTCTTGTCAATATTCTGTCTCTTATTATGGGTTTAATTATTGAGTTAAACTTTCACACCTAAATAAAGATGTGTTACTATGCTTTCTTACTTTGGTACCAGATGTCTCAGATTTGTTAATAATAAGGAAATGCTAAGGCATATATTTTGGATGTGATAACAATAATCTTTATCAATTTACCACAAGAAAGTAGATTTGAAATACATATGCTAAATGATTCGTCACACTTTTTTCCTTCCAGCACCATTTTGCTTCTCTCTTTATAAAGACATCATTAACATGCCTGCTGGACCCGTGATTTGGGCTTTCTTGAAGCCTATGTTGTTGGGAAGAATTTTGTATGCTCCATATACTCCTGTTACAAAGGCAATAATGGAAAAGGTTTGTCCGTTCCCATTATAACTCAAAATTTCTGTCTTGAATGTTAAGAAGATTTTCTAAGTAACTTCCAAATTTATGGTAGCCGACTCAAGTTTCTCTGTCACATGAAATTGAGTTTGGTTTTCTGAAATTCTTAATAATTCTCAACTTCTGCTTTATATATGTGTAAACAATATAAATTAGGTGGTAACCCTTTGAAGAGAAATGACCATATTAACAACTTGAGAATGAGATTAGTTGAGGCAGGATTTCAGTTTTTTCCATTTGTCTCCAAAATCTACAATTGATGCTGAACTATCAAAGTTTACAACAATAATAGCACTATAAAAAAGAATACTGGAGCATTCTATAACCAGTTTGAACAAACCTTAGTAGTAGATTCTTGTTTTGTATTTAATAGTGCAATTTAACAACCTATTTAGAGAGAAGACAGAGGTTGAAAAGGTAATACTTTTCATAGTAACTATGTACTGGTCATCTAACTAATTTATTCATAATAGCATTCCCTCTCTCTTTTGAGTTTAGCTTTAATTAATTGAATTGTAAACTTAATATTTCTTGATTGATGGAAGCCCCCCTCTGGGACTCAGGTGGCTAATGCACAATCTACGAAGGTGATAGACCCAGGTTTGAGACCAGAGATAGGAAGCTAATGCTGTTTCGGGTCACCCGTGGCTCAGTCGGCTGAGATGCAGTGCGTGTCTGTGTAAAGCAGCCAGGATCTGGGGTTACTATCAGAGCCTTGGTGAAAAAATAAACATACAATGATAGAGTAAAATGGAGAATATCTCAGCTTTATACTTATGTTATTATTAAACTATGGTTTCTGTGAATATATACCATTATTTTTAGTTTTATATAGAAGTGGGTATGAGGTCATGGCTGATTTCTATGGTTTTGTTTGCATTTTATGACTTTATTTGCTTTCCCGATCACACGCTTCTGCATATTTTGCACAAATGCAGCCACAGACATGCTGATTTTCTAAGTGCAATCTTCTTTATTCCTTCACTTTTTATTAGCTCTCACCTCCTCTTTTTCTCCCCTCTTGATCCTACTATTTTTATATAAACTAATGAATGTTAGCATTCAAGAGTGTGTCTTTCTATAATTTATGCACATTTCTCTAATCCTTTTGTAGATTACTGTACTAGATCCACATTTAGATGCAGCATTCTTTGGTAGTGGTTTGCATTATTAAACGATGCTGCACTATAATTTTGTTTTTAATATGTAGTGCTTTAACTCACACAACAGCACCTTGTGGACATTCTTCCAACTCAATAGGTATAGTTGAATTCATTCTTTTTGATGATTGCAAACATTTTCATGTCATAGACCTGTACTCATCTAATTCTCAATTTTGGACATTCATTTTGTTTCCAGTGTCGATTTTTACCCCTGCTGTAAACAATGTATCAACAAATATTCTTGTGCATATGATTTTGCACAGTGGTGTTTTTATTTCAAAGAGATGAATGTTCAAGATTTAGGGATTAAAGTATATTGCATTTTATTTTAATGACTGTTGCCAGATTGCTTTCCCAAAAAGATTATAACGCATCTGTTTCCACCAGCAATATATGAGCATATCCTTCTTATTTTGGTGAGCTCCAGTGTTTTGTTAGTAGTAACATTAAGTGTATCAATGTTAAAAATGAATAACTTGTGAGAACTCTGGAAGACAGGTATTCATTTTGGTTGTAAATTCATGGTGGACATGAACCAAACCCTAAATTGTCCAGAATTTTTATAAGTGATCTTGACCTCATAAGAACTTCCACTTAAAAACTTTTGACCATGTGGACAATTTTTAACAATACTTTTACTAGCTCCACCTTTTCGAAATATTCCTTCAAGTTATGTAACAAAACAACCTTGACATAACCTTTTTGAGGTACAAAAAACTAATGGAGCTGTCTGTTTTTGTTTCTTTAAGTCTAATGTAACTCTGAATCAGCTGGCAGAATTAAGAGAAAAATCTCAAGAGTGGATGGATAAGTCACCACTTTTCATGAATTCCTTCCACCTATTAAACCAGACAATTCCAATGCTCCAGGTAAGAGATGGTTCTGTCATTCCCCTTAGCAAATATTATAATTCTCCCTTCGATAAATGAATGGGGAAGTAGTAATCTTGAATCCATGTTAAACAGATTGAAATGTCTTTCCTCCAGAGAGTGGGTGTGAGATAGGATAACAGATGTGTTATTCATGTTCATAATCATTCTCATCTCTTACCTTCTGTGACTATTATTCAGAGATAAGGCATCTTACAAATTGATCTTGAAACTTAACTAGTAATGTAAATTTATTTTCCAAAACTAAAATGCTATGAAAACTACTTAAACTATGCTTATTTTATTTATTTCTTCACTTTAAATTATGATTTTCTTTTTTAACAGAGCTAGAATTCCTAAATTACAATTATGAAGGACATTACATTGGGGAGTTTGTTGGTTAAAACAGTCAGCATTTTAGTATAGATTCAAGATTCAACAGTGCAACTCAAAAACAATGCAAGCTGGTTGAAAAGTGTAATGTTCAATTCTGGAAAAAGATGCAGGATTTTCTGAAGATGATGCAAATAATGTGGAGAAATGTTCCAATCACAAACAGAGCTATTGACAATGAAAGAGGGAGCAGCTTAGTGAAGAGTTAGACCAGTTGTTAATTGGAGAAAAGAAAACTGGCAGGAGTGATGATTACACAGGAATTTAAAGAGAAAATAACTGTTTTTAAATTAAGGATAGAAAATTGAGAGCCCTAAAAATATGTGTACGAAAATAAAATGTAATAAAAAAAATAAATATAATAAATAAAATAAAATAAAATGTTTCTTTATAATCATGTTTAAGAAGGATTTGTAGCATATAGCTTGATCAGAAAAAAAAAAAAAAAAACAAACAATGCATTACTCAGTACTTGTTTTGACTAACAGTGAGTATACAGTTATAATTACAGTTTGAGCATTTTAATTTTGATTTTCCATTTCTTGGCGTGTGGTCACTTCCTTTATGTTCAAAGGCAACAGCATGGCATCTTTAAATTGATCCGCCTCCTAACCACCACTTGCTCTGTGGCTCCCTGAAGGCAGTATCTGTGGACGTCTTTGACCACATACATGCCCAGAGCCTGGAGCACTGCTTGGACATAGTAAATTCTCAGGAAATAGCCACCCCTTCACCCACTCAAGGCTGAAGCCATTCCAATCCCAGCTCCAAGGCAGGAGTAATTTTTCCTTCACTTCCTGGCAGCCTCCTACTCATCACAACCTTATTCAAAGGTGTGTCCTCTGAGAAACCTCCTTCACCTCAATTCTTTGTTTTAAATAAAAGAAAATCAAAGCCAAAAGAACCAAAAAAGGAAGGGAAGGGAAAAAAGAACTGATAAAAAGTAAATATAAGGAGACAAAGTAATATATAAATTCCCTTTACTGCGTGATCCCACCGTCTACCTGCTTCCTCTCTGGCAACCTCAGCTTTGCTGTCAATGTGAGTTTAATTACAAATAATAAATTAGATTTCTAAAGCAGATCTTTAATACATTTAACTAAATTAAAATAAATATTTTATAAAAACTTTCCCTCACCATGTACTATTGAATTTAATTCTAATTCTAAGCATATTCAAATGGACTTCATTGAATGAATCTCAGTTAACAAAGGCTACCTGACTAGAGTTTCAGGGACACAGGTATTTTACTAAATGGAAGATTGCTCTTTTTCCCCTGAAATTATTTTTTTCTGTGAACAAAAATAGTCCATCCATTATTTCATTAAAGAAACTATTTTTGACCACAGTGGTGAATTATCAAAGGATATTACCTATACAAAACAGTTCCAAACTGCAGTACTTAGCTAAGAAAATACTGTGTGTATATCCTAATGGAATCGTCATCTAATTCCTATATAGACCAAAAATAAATTATTATTCTCAATTATTGAGGAAGAATGTACTTATGCAAATGTATACAGTATTTAAGATTTCAAGCTTTTTGTATAAAACTTGGCTTGGCCATGGTAAGCCCTTAGGCAAATGAATGAAAAACCCTGATTTGTAGATTAGTCATCTTTAAAATGGGTATTTGATAATCATTTCACATACTTACAGACCTCGTATGTGTGAAATTTGAAAAAAGCATTATATATCATAGAGAAGATTGATAGCGTAAGGAGCAATGAGAGATGGAAATAATCGGTGATCAATAATCATCAATGATCATCTCTGAATTACAACTAGCACAGTGCTCAAGTTGTTAATAATGCTTTGATTCAAATTTTTCATGATGTACAAGTTAATTCCTGATCGACAGTTAGATTTTAAAGGACTTGGGTTATCATAGTTTGCAGCTGTGTTAGTGATCCATTTATATGTACAACTATTCTTAGAACCCTCAGCAGCTATGAATCTAGTAAATTAATTCCACCATACATGTGCTCTATTAATACAAAAAATTTTTAATCATTTATTTCCATGATAACAAAAGCAGGAGATACTATTAAGGACAGAATAACAATTGGTACTGAAATGTCTTCTAAAGAGAACAACAATTTAAGCCTAGCTCACATAAAAACTAAACTATAAAACTTACACATAAAATGAATAAACGTTTAAAGTTGAATCCCTTTAACTTGCCTATTGGCCCTAGTGTGTGTCCTTGGGGAATTTACTCTTCTTTTTTAGGTCTAGCTTTGTCACCAATTAACTGAGGATAATAATAGTACATTCCTCAAGGTACTATTGAAAACTAAGTGAGAAAATCAAGGTATTACATTAGACAATGCTCAGAATATAGTAAGATCTCTACTGTCTAATAGACTCATAATGAGAGAGTTATGTCTCCTAACTTGGAAGCTAACTATGAAAACCTTTATATTTAAATTTGTTATTTTCTTCATTTTCCATCTTCCCATCTATGTAATTTAAAGTTTTATCATCAACTTATTTTGCCATGTTCACATAATTGTACTTATTAAGTATAAAAAATGATAATAATTTACATTCGACTATTCTGATGCAGTAAGTCATTCATCCCTACTTTACAGAAAAGTAACCCAAAGCAAAGAAGTGCTGCCAAAATTCTCACAGCTAGAAACAAATAAAACTAGGACACAAATTAGTGTGATGTCAAATTTCATGCAGACATTGTGATTTTTAAAAGTTGTTTCTCTTTGTTTTGGCTGAACCAAACTCAACATTGAACCACCAAATTGTGTATATCATAGGTTATGATATATAGCTATGGGAGAAGAGACTGTTTAATTGAATATAATTTCCTAATGTTGATGATTATGGTTACATTTGGCCGCTTGAACATGCTGACCAAGCAAAGGCTCAGCCTTTCAGGTTAAATGACTGTTCTGTCTTCTCAAGGATTTGCTGTGAGTCTTACAAGATAGTACATTGATAATGCCTAGTAGTGGTTACTTTATTTCACTGTGGGTGTTATTGGTCAATAATTAAACATGTTTTCTTATTTTTTTTAATTGAAACTGATTCCCTATTATTATTTGTTAGAATACTCTAAGGAACCCCTTTGTACAAGTTTTTATAAAATTCTCCGTGGGACTTGATGCTGTTGAACTATTGAAACAGATAGATGAACTTGGTAAGTCCAGATTCACAAAATTTTTGTTCACAAGTCATGTCAGAAATGTGAAAAACATTCTCCCATGTGAGCATTTCTTTTCCTTTTTTTTTTACTTCTTCTATATTTGGTTTCTAGCTACTAATTCCAAGACAAGTAAAATCCTAGATACATTCACCTATCTTCCAAGTCAGGTGAACAATTTCAAGTATTAATGATCACTCGGATACCCAATATCTGTAGTTAGTTCCAATAATTTCATTGCGATATTCTCTTTATAAATGCACTTTTATTTTAATCATGTGTATGTTGTTAGAAGTTAAGGACACTTTTACTTTTAGTATTTTGATGAAAAGCAAATCTACAAACAAAGGAAGAGGAAATCATTTATTTCTGGTTACATTTAACATTATCACTTTGATTAACCCAGTATGTAACTGAAAGTAGTTATAGAGCTAGCAAAAGCAAAACAAAGGCAATACAGAGACTCAAAAAAAAATTTAAATCAGTATTCAAGGTAGGATCTTTCTCTCACAGTCATTTAAAAGAGACTGGAGTGGATCAAAGGAAGCTTTTTGAACTTACGTGTTCCCTCCGCCACATCCCCACCTTCAACCTTAGGGATGCAAGACATCTAATTCAGTCTGTGTCTGGTTCACTGTCGCTAGGCAACCATGAGTTGCAGAAAGGAATTGAGAGGCTCTGAATTTGACAGCAATAGAGCAAATGCCACTCCTCTTTTCCTGCACTACTGGGACATAAGTGACTTAGGTGGTTAAACCATAGGGGAGGAATTATGCCTGCTTTTGCATTGTGTATTATTGTATATAGTTGATAATAGTCATCCCCATTGAATTAAAGAAAGGTATTAGTGTGGATTTATCCTCTAAAAGTATCACTTGGGTTAGAAACTATTTGATCAATGTATCAAGGATAGACTATAATGATCATATATAAATAGTATTATTCCTAACTTCAGACATAACAAATGAGATTTAGAATTTGAAATAAGGTTGGAATGAATATAGCTATGAGAGATGACGTTTTAGTAACTGTGTATATAATTTAGTGTCTAAGAAGTTGTAGAGTTCAAACTTGGAGCACCTAACCTTCAGAGTTCTTTTATGATTCTGATATTGACATTTCTAAAGAATCTTTTGGCATTATATTGATTTTCAATGTTCACTGGAGGTCACTCTTTAGCTGCAATTTTACCCCTCCCCGACTGAATCTATATCAAGCAAAACATTTCACTTTAAATTCTAATGAAGAATGCACTTATGACCTTCCCTCTGTGAGAAATTCAATCTCAACACTGGACAATGAGAGAGACATGCTTGAGTTCTGTGAGGAGACATTTATGATATTCATCACTTTCTCTGTATTCATGATGATCAAGTCAGTGAAAAGTTAATTGGCCAAGTGATTTATTAACTTGCAGTTTTATATTTACCCTTTGTCTCAATTGGTTTCCTCATAAGAAGACATGAAATTGAAGAGCAATTAAATCTTCTTTCTCCCAGAGTAATAACCTGAAATAAAATCTTCATCATTTTGTCTAGGTTAATACAGATATCTACAGAGATTACTCACATAAGGTTTTAAATAAAACAGTATTAGGAATTTGTTACTATGTGATATAGATTCTTACAGTCTCTTAATTAATGATTTTTAGCACAACTTATTGATTGAGTGTATTTGTTCTACACACTCTACATGGGTTTTCCTTTGTTTAAATTCTTACATTCATATTCCCTGAACAAAGCATACATCTATGTTTATTGAAAACTTTCATGTCTGTTTCATAGTTTCCTTCCTAACTACACCTAGTTAAAAAAAATTATTCACCTTTAACATTGGTTAATCAAATTGTAGCAGAATCTACTTCGACATTAGCTTGTACAGTTCTTTAATTTGGGTTAACTATATATTTTTTCAGCATTCTCCTAAATGAATAGTTGTGTCACTGGACACATTTTTCAAGGAGTATGCTACTAGATGTTTTTAGAATAAATCTTACAACTTCCAATTATTTACCTGGTTTGATGTGTAATCCCTACTCAGATATCAGTATTTGTCTAATTGCTACTAGAAACGGCATTATCATATGTCTTTTTGTTTTGCTCTGCATCTCTAGATGTTCTAAGACTGAAATTAGAGAATGGCCTTAACATCGTTGATAGTCTCAACACACTGTCTTCTCTGACAGTAAATATTTCCTCCTGTGTATTATATGACCGTATTCGGGCAGCAGACACTATAGATGAAATGGAAGAAGAGGCTAAAAGACTCTATAGAAGCAATGAACTCTTTGGAAGTAAGTATTATTCTCATTGAATTGGAGCTTTTCTGCACTAAAAATGGCCAAATTCTTCTTTCACCACTTTCATCGAGAATTAAAAAAAGTCATCGGGTGGAGGGTGATCGTTGTTTCCTCTGATGTGCTTAGAAACAAGAATCTTTCCTGTAGAAACTTTTAACATATGTGTCATTTTGTTGGTGTGATTAAAATGAAGACTGGAAAGGATGACTTCACTATAGGGTGAAGTTGAGTCCATCCTCATAATCAGTCAAAATTATTTATTTGAAAGTGTCTTCATTTTTAATTTCCGTTAAGTGGCTGAGAGTGATCTCTTTAATCTAGACACTTAATTTATGATTATATTCTCAGACTCCTGCTTTGAATCTCTCAGGTGGTCAATTCCAATGAACCCCATCTTTTCTGTAAAGTAGGAGCCTGAACTTACTGTCACATTGCTAACTCAGCTGCCTATTTGGCTGGCCCCTAAGTATACCCCTCCAAACAATGAGTAATGTCAACCATAAAATAACCTTTCTGTTGTTGCTGCCATTTTATTTTTAGGTGTTATTTTTAAGCTTCCTTCGAACGGAAGCCAGCACCGAAGCTATGACTCAGGAAACGTCTCTCTTCCTCCTGTCATAAAATATACCATCCGCATGAGTCTCAAGACTGCACAGACCACCAGAAGCATAAGAACCAAGATTTGGGCACCAGGGCCACACAACTCTCCATCACACAACCAGATCTATAGCAGGGCTTTTATTTACTTACAGGATAGTATTGAAAGAGCAATCATTGAAATGCAGACTGGAAGAAACTCGCAGGAAATAGCAGTCCAGGTCCAAGCAATTCCTTATCCCTGCTACATGAAAGACAAGTAAGTCTATGCACTACCTGCCCTTTTAAATAACCAACCCCTTCTTGGAGTGCTCAGTTCTGTTTATTCATTCACATGTGTCAAGTGAAAGAAGTAATGTTCCCCTAAACCTTTGTCAAATGCTTGTTTCCAGGCAACAGTCTGCATGAGAGGGCGCAGCTCTGCTGTAGATGCTCGCATTCCCCAAATGATAGCAAAGTGCTGACCAAATAGTTCATGTTTTCACAGTTATAACCTTTAGCTTTCCTGGAATCTTGGTCTCAGATTTACAAGATCTGGACTCCAGACCTGAATACATTGCTGTATGATTTTGACATTACCCACTCCTGGCTTTATCTGTTCCAATGAGGGGACTAAACAAGACAGTCTTAAAATCCCTCCTAACTGCCAAATGTAATAAAAAAATTTGTGAGTCCATGGCCTATTTTAAGGACAATTTATGATCAAACACATGTCTGATAACATTCTAAGATCAATATTGTACCATCTGAAACTATTTCATGGACTATGAGTCCACTTAGCAGGATTCTTTATTTACAGTGGTTTTGCTAAATGAACAAAAAAATGTAATGATTGTGCTTTCAGACAATTGAATTGGAATGTTGAAGAAATCTGCCTGTCAGGGAGCAGTGGACAGCTCCTTCACTCTGACCCCAATGAGAAAAATAAGATGATAGGATTATGTTTTCCAGCTCATTCTCCTAAAAAGCTGGAGGTGGAATATTACTTTACAGGAATTGTACTTGTTAATCAATCCAATTATTATAGTTTATATACAATTCACGTGGTTCTGGACTTGTTAATCTTTTTTTCTGTTGATGCCTCTGTCTCCCTTGGCTGTTTCAAGAGCCGTAGAGGAGATGAGGTTATGTAACCCTTCGTGCAGCATGATGCAGTCAGACAGGTGAGGGTTCCATCAGTGGGTTGTCAAGGTTAGCTGCTTACTGTGGGGGCCAGTAAGGGTTTTGCTGCCTGAATCCTGTGTGAACTGCGATGGCTTAAATGAATACTAAAGACCTATGGGTTCAAGTAAATGAAAATTCTCATCAATTTTCCTGCTTACTTTTTTCTCTCTTACAAATGTTGGTACTTAAGATGGTGAATACCTGAGTGTCTATTTTAACAATGAAATAACCATACGCTACATTCTTTATGGGAATAGGATCATAATATCTTACAACTCTTAATTGGTTACAAAATGTTTTCACATATATGATCTCATTTGTTGGACAAATAAGATAGGTGAGAGTGATATTATCAATAATATTTTCCAGATAAAAAAATGAAATCCAGAAAGGTCAAGTAACCTCCCCAAAGCTGCATAGCTAGCTGGTACTGCATTTACCCTTTGATTAGAAGACCAGCATTTTCTTTTTTCTACTCTACCAATCAGAAAATACATGGTCACTTGGAAGAAGCATTCCAATGAATGTGTTATTAATGAATGGCCTTTGTTATTAATGAATTAGCTCTTGCCTAATTCTAGAACCAGAAATAGCATCAAGGTTGAATCTGAACCAAGACAAAACTCATTCAACAAATATTCTGTTAGAGGCTACCCCAGCCAGATGGTTTCCTAGGAACCAAAAAAAAATTGGGTATGCCCCAACCCTCAGTCCTCGCCCATAAAAAATTACCCTTGGATCTCGGATGATATACTTTTGCAGACTAAACTCATCATGAAGGATAGTGATGTCATGTCCATTAATATTTACATGTTTCATGGGAAACTTGAAGGTAATTCCTTAGATTAAAAGGAAAAATGCCCTTGGGACTTTTCTCCAAGGGAAAGTTTCAGTGGAACCTACTATGCTCTTCAGTCCGTTTAGAATTTATCTCATTGAAGACTGCTAGTGTCTTTTCTTAACCCCTAAGAGGTGGCTCATATCAGAATCATGGGTCACAAAGTCTGGTTCCTAGACCAGTAGCACCAGTGTCACTTGGAAAATTGTTTAAAATGAAAGTTATTTGCCCCACTCTAGATAAAAATAGAGGCTTATGAATGGGACTCAGAAAGCTGGACTTCAATAAGCTCTTCAAGTAGTTCTGATGGTCAAGTTTGAGTAACACTGGAACTAAATTTTATGTCTTGTTGGCAGACCACTCAGGAATATATTTGAGGCCTGATGAAGTCCTATAGTTACCCTCTAGGTTAGCACATTACCAGAAAAGTCATTTCTGTATTGTTTAAGAAACATCTCCTGGACCATTACTTTGAGAATTGCAAGTTCTTTGTATGTGTTTTAAACCAAATGTTTTGAGTTTTACTTTATTTAATTTTGACAAATTTAGTTTAATAATATAAGCTTCCAAAGAGTAGATGAATATATTAATTTGGAAAGATTTAGTATTTATCTAGATAGACCAATCATCATCTAATTTTAAATCTGCCTTTTAGATAAGCATTTGGTTTCAACAAAACTGGTTTGAGCCTTGAAATTATATCTATATAATAATTATTTTCCTGGGAATTACATACTCAAATATGCTTTGAACAATATGGCAATTTAAACTAACAGCCCAGAGTTGTGTTTTCACCCTTATAACATTATCCCCCAGTAAATCATGGGCCTGCTGTTAAGCAAACTTCATGTCTTATAAATCAAGGTGTAATATTAGTGATTACTCTTAATTGCAGAACAAAAGCATCATGTCGATGTGAGCCGGAAGGCGTTCTTTATATATCACAGTTTGCAAGTGTGACTTTTCTTGTGGTCACTGGATTTTTGTTTCTGTTTTTCAGTTTCTTAACTAGCGTCTCATATTCGCTTCCAATCGTGCTCATGGTTGCGTGGGTTGTGTTTGTAGCCGCTTTTGTCAAGAAACTCGTGTATGAGAAGGACCTCCGGCTTCATGAGGTGAGTCGTGGGTTTCGTCTCACGGCGAATAAGCTGTATTTGCATTATAATGAATTACTGCGATTTTCAGGATGCCTGAACAAACTCCAAAAACCTGACTCATATCTTGCAAATTAGTTAGAAAAATATTTGATAAGTCATAAAGGGAATCATTTGTTTTCTCATAAAATGAACTAGAAGTTATTTCATAAATATTTCTGAAAATGAAAATTTGAATAATTCTGAATAAAATCAGAGTAAAATTTATGGTCATAAGGGTAAATTTTGCCCAGGAAGTTACCTAGAGGACTTAGTATCTCACAGAGGAAGTTGAAGTAATAAAATAACGATTAAGGCAAAAAAACTGTTAACATGATAAATATGTGAGTCCAAATGAAGACAGACATGGAGGTGGCGACAGAGATGAAGATAAAGACATATGACTTGTTTTAGGTCTCAAGAAGCAAGTTCTATTCTCAGCATCCCTTGTTTTTCTTACCTTCTCTATCTCTCATTGACTTGTGATTTCTGCAAACTAAGAATATCATGTTACACTACTGCTAGGGTAATATAATGACGGAAGATAAGACCTGAAATGTAAAGCATGATCTTGAGTGTGTTCTTCCTCTTTAGACCTGAATCCAAATTTCTCACTTCTTTGTAAAATTTATGAAAAAGCAGTGTGTGTGTTTTGGATTGTGTTGGGGTAAAAGTTATTCTATCTGCTCATCCTGTAATGAGTCCATTCTTACACTCACTCATGGAGCGCAAAGAAAGCCAAAACATTTCAAAACTGGGGCATGATAATTATTTCTGGCCTGGCTGACACTCTGAAATAATGAGGTTAGAGTCATCTGTTAGTCCACTTGTACTCTTCAGGCTTCCTTTGCCAACACTTCAAGGCAATCGATTATTTTTCATTAAAAGGTATAAGATACTACGTCATATTCTTGTTATTTCAGCATCAGGCTTCCGGGAATGTCCCAGAATTTGAGCCTACACTTCTTCCCATTTTTGTTTGAATTCTGATTGATGCTCAGAGCTTCACTTTTTATATTTAAGCTACAATTTGGTAATGGACTTATCAACTAGCTTGAGTCCTGCTATATTCGAATCTGTGTGCAATGGTTCCTAATTCCAATTTAGAAACTTGAGTCCGTGCCCTAGACCATCATTTTGACCATAAGCTCCTACCTTAAGTGTCTCATTCAGATTTCTGGAACTCAGAACAGAATCTGCACAGATTAAGGGAAACTTCAAAGAAGAAAACTGTGATAGATACTGAATTCTTTTCTACTTCAAATAATTATTTACCTTGAAAAATCTTAGTTGTGGTAGAAACTCATGCTAAATATGTGTTTACATACAGATATAAATTTCTTTGTGTACATATAAATACATGCATATGTGTATACATTTATATGGAAATAAATATGTATATATATAATGCACATTGTTATTTAGTATTTGAATATGATACACTTCGAATGCATCTGTGGATGTCATTAAAATATTAAAAGCTTAATAAAGAGTCCTTTCTAAATTGAAGAATGAAAGACATTTTGAGGGGTGAACCCATTTCTTTTTGGTTGTTCTGTGTCCTCACTTTGCAGATACTATCTGATGTTGGGGCTAAAGTCATCTAGTACATTTCTGAACCTTGAATCTGATCATGAAGCTTTAAGGCTTTGGGTTTCTATACACTTGGGCCCAATCCCTTAAACTCTCTTGAGTCTCATCTTCATTTCATTCTTTTCATTCAGCATATTTCTAGGACGTAGCTCTCCTTCTGTCAGCATAGAAGAGGCAATCGATTTTTCATGTTTAACAATTCTAAATGACAACATTTTCTTCCTGTTTCAAAGCATCTGAAATTGTGAGGCACAAATTTATTTGTCAGTGATTTTTCTTTTTGGTGGTGTTTTTAAAATCAGCAGTCCAAAATTCAAAAGAACATGTCCTATATGTGAGATGAATTAATGGATGCAAAAGTGGAATATGTAGAATAATCCCAGTGCCTCAAGCTCAGTCTCCCTCCACTAAACAGAGTTCTAATCTAATCTACTCCTTTTTAAAGATGAACAAACTGAGTCCAGAGAGTAAAGGTAACTTGCTGAAACTATGGAGTTAGATAATGGTAAATCTGGGTCTAGAACTCAAGTGTCTTGATTTCCAACCAATCCTCTTCCGTTTTGTAGCTACCTTTCCTCTTACAATCCTACCTTAGTCACATAGACTTTTAAGGATTTTTGAAGGTGATAGTGGATAGTCTCTCATGTACCAGAGAATGGAAATGACATTTAATACCATCTTCTCAATTTTCAGTAAGGTCTAAAATGGGACATTTCCTACTTCCTTCTCATTCCAATTAAATTTAAAAGTGAAGAAGAATTCTTTTCCTTCTGTTATTGTTCTCAAGTCTAGGCAAGAAAATCAAACTCTGTGCTATTTCAATGAAACCATTAATCCTTGACCTTGTTATGGTATGACTCAACTGAATTACTTTAACTACTCAGAGAAGAGTGCTTTTTCACCTTATTTATTGGTGTATGAGTTAGTTTCATCTATTTGATCTAATCTAAGTCATATATGGGGATTTTAGTGCTCATAATCAGTTGAAGGCACAATTTGGATTTGTCTCTTTTCAGTACAGACAGGTAACTTAAAATATCTCTGGGCTACAGAGATGTTACCAAGAATTATGCAAGAATATTTACTTCTTCAGTGCCTCACTTTACAGAAGTTTTTATGCATCTTTAATATGTAGTAACCATCTCACTGGTGGGAACATTCCAAGTAATGAGCAGAATATCATTTCTATGTTACTAAAAGAAACTAACATGCATAACTTTCATCAAGAGAATTTTTAAAATTGAGGTAAATATTAGTATTATTCCTTATGAATTAGTACTTCACATTCTTGTTGAATGGATTGAAGACATTATTGTCAACTAAATATAGGAATGTTTATGATTTCTTCTAACAGCATTAACACCAATCCCTGTGCGTACATTTCTCTTGAATATAGCAACACATTTAACCAAAAATCTTACAAACTCTCTTTCTTCTTGTTATATTCTGCTAGAAATTGGGGCAGATTTTGAACACTCAGCAGAGGGGTTTTCCTCAAGCAAGAGTTTATCAGGTATTGATGAATTGCTTCAGCAAGTTTAGGAGACTTGAGACAAGTGACTCTTTGATTACAAAGCTGGCACCTGACATCTGTCACTTTGAGGAGGAACTAATGACATCCAGGAAAGTCTAGCCAGCCAGCCATTCTCTGTGGGCCATCTTCCATTTACAATGTTGGTCTTGTACATTATAACAAAGCTGGCAGTGAATCTGGATAACTTACAGATGACTAACATGCTCTCATTGCTCTTTCTTTTTATGAAAAGCAGCTGTTGTCATTGCATAAAATCCTGAAGTTTAGCAATCAAGTTCCATATTAAAATATGAAGTAGCAAATAGTTTTGGAAGTATCCATTTGATCTGTTTCAATAAAAAAACAATGATTAGTCTCCAACTTTGACCAACTCTGAGGAATAAGAATGTGATCTTGGATCTCAAAAATTTTAAATTGCAGTGATGAACATGTTTAGTCTTGGTCTTCAGGTTTGCCAAATTCTCCCTTTCTATTTTAAAAAATTATTTATTTTAGAGGAAGGCAACTAGCCAGAAAGGAAGAGAGAGGGGAAGAATCATCCATTTGGTTGTTCATATTGGTTGTCATCTTCCCCCACAGCCCCAACCCTGGGCCAGGGCCATGAAACCTTAGCCACAGTATCTTTTAACAGGGCTATGGTTGGAGAATTTTCTACATATGTAAATATTTTCTACTGCAATGATCAATTGTCAGGGAAGGAAAATGTGTTTATATACAGGAAATCAACTTTATTTCCTGTGCTTTATGAGTATTTTACATCCACCTTGTGAAACTATTGAAATTGTCTGCTACTGACCTACACTGCTATTGAGGGAAATACCTTTCATCTGGGCCACATATTAGGTGAATATCAGCTGAGGGCTACTTATATAGATTCCATAACTCTCCCTTTAATTACCATCAAGTAGACATAAAGTCAGAAAAAAGCTCGTAATATAAGTAGCAGGAAAGGCCAGTCAAAAGAGCTTCATATGATGATCTTGTTTGAATAGGTACATATTTATGAAATGCAGTCATCAAATATAACAAAGTAGTTTTCTCAAATGGGGTGGCCTACAGGGCACACATTTCCAAAATAAGATCCATGAGGTCTATTTTCACACCAAAAATGTAATTTTGCCTTCCATGATAGATAATGGGCAATGGGAGAAACTCTTCCATAGTGAATCTTCATACTATGTTGATTCTTTTACTCGGACTCACACTTACATCCCTGTGGAAACATAGGTGGAGTCTCTAATGCCAAGGGTGACAGAGTCTGGGAGGAGAGAAGCAGCAGGGAGAGAAGAGGCCGGGAAAGAGGGCAAAGTGAAGAGGAAGAGTCACAGACTTTCTCAGTGGTGATTAGCTTGAGGCCTACAGCTTAGACTGTTGGCAGTCAGGTAGCTGTTTCCATGGTAACTCAGAAGTAGCAGCATTATAAAATGTGATAAGTTGCAAAGGCAGAAAGTAAAATTCACTATTTTGCTTGTTGAGCAAAAGATCCAGTGCACTTGGTATTTTTATTCCTCTAGACAAATTACATTGAAGGAGAGGCCATGAAATCCTTGATCTTACAAAATAAAATACTGGATTATAAAGCTGTGGAACTTCTGTTCTTTTTAAAAAAGGAATATTGTATTCATCAATTGCAGATTAATCATGAATTGTTAAAACTAGAAACTAGGATATCCAAGTTTCCTCAAAATACATGTCGCCAATTTCAAAGCAACCAAGGTCCAGGGGAATATTATATTTTAAAAAATTATTTTGAGTTAACGCACAAGCACATCTGCTGTTTTGTTGTTCTACCTTGGTAAAGTACTTTGACCTCGAAGAATATCACTGAGTTATTAAAGAATACCAATTGAGAAAGGTATAGATGATGTCAGATACATGAGTTCATTTTGGGTGTATGAATGACTTTTTGGGAAACGAAGATGACAAACCTGACCTACACTGCCATAATTTTAAGAATGAAGAAACTGTGATTGAAGATAGAGAATCTACCTTCAAAGTTTCCGTGTTTTAAATTCTTAGGACTAAAATCTGTTCTACTTCTCTCAGGAGCATGAATACTGATGTTCATATTCATTAATGTTTCATTTTAAAATGTGGAGTCTTATTATCTCTGGCCCTACACTGAATTTGAAATAAACCATGTTTTTTTCCCCAGACTGAAATATTCTTTTCTGTCCAAATGTCAAATTTGTGCTGTAAAATTCTACAAGGGAAATCATAAATTTTGATGATCTATTTTAAACTAGTTTAGAGACATTAGTTAGCTACCAGTTATAAAACAGAATTATAAAAACTAACTGTCATCAAGTCATTCATTATATTGGGGCACTCTGGGAACATACACTCTAAATGGGCCAGATATGGTTATGTTAATTTTGCATAGCAAACATGGATATTTGATTTATGTAAATAATTAATATGCATAGTTTCATATATATGGAGTCTCTTGGGCATTTTGGCCCGATATAGTAATAATTGCTAATTGTGTATGTATTAGTTTATGATAGCAACTGACACTTTTTTCTTTTTATAGTACATGAAGATGATGGGCGTGAACTCTTGCAGCCATTTTTTCGCCTGGCTCATAGAGTGTGTTGGATTTTTACTCGTTACCATCAGCATCCTCATCATTATACTCAAGTTTGGCAACATTCTTCCTAAAACAGATGGATTTATTTTGTTCCTGTATTTTTCGGACTATAGCTTCTCAGTTATTGCCATGAGCTATCTTATTAGCGTCTTCTTCAACAGCACCAACATTGCAGCTCTCATTGGAAGCCTCATCTACATCATTGCCTTTTTTCCATTTATTGTTCTGGTTACAGTTGAGGATGAGTTGAGCTATGTAATAAAAGTATTCATGGTGAGTCATCTATCACAACTGAATGGTCTGTGTATGAGAAGAATAGATAGTTTCTTTTACTTTAGATTCTCAAATGTAAATTACACTTATTTAAATTTACAAGGTCAGTAATAACAACATAAGCTTGACTGTCAGAATGATAGCTTTTCTACATCATTGTATACCATGCCAGCATAATGCTGAAAAGGGAACCTATTCCTCACCTTTTCATAGTATGTGATTGTTAAGACATAGTTCCTAAAGAAAGAACAGTTAGAATGTAATATATCACATATTAAAGATTTCCAAGAATTCTCACTCTTTCAGGTAACACTCCTAGATGTCTTAGAGTGTCTATATTGAAGTTATTCTCATACATAGTAATTGTCATGGTTTACCTGATATGCATTATAATTTACAGGTATAAAGACAAAAGCACTGAAAACATGTAGTCAGTTTTGAATTCTGACTTTTGAATTCAAAAATACTTAATTTAAGAATTTTAAAAAGAGCATTAAAAAGATTAATTTGTAATTTGGAAAGAAGAAGCAAATCTCATCTTTGACTTAAGAGGAATATTAAAACTTCATATTCTTAGAAATGAAGTGTTAAAAATTTTTGACATCAATTTTGTTGACTTTACATACAATTAAATTTTCAGTTTGTCACTTTATAAGTAGTCAGTTAATTGATGTGTTAGCATATTTTCATTCATAAAACTTCTACTATCTGAAATTAATTTATAAAGTTAAAACACCTTTAACATCCTCTGACACCTAAGACTTCATTTGATTTTAGTTTTAATGTGATATCATCTTGTAATTATCTGTTTTATACATTGATGAATATCATTTATTATGTTTATATATATAATATATAGGGGCTTTTTTTTGACAAATCTTTTCCAAGGTATAATTTTCCTGCTTGTGTGTCCTATTATTCTCTCTCTTCTTTCTCTAGAACTATAGCATACTTGGTAGGAGACCTCTATATTTTAAATTGCTTGGAGAGTTAGTGTAAAGTTTATCTGTGTAAGTGTTCAGAGTTTTAAGTGCGTGAAGATCCATCTAGGTGAAGTGTAAGAACTCTATAAGAACTACTCTTGCTGTTTATTTTCTTCACAGAGTCTGCTATCCCCAACAGCATTCAGCTATGCAAGTCAATACATTGCCCGCTATGAGGAGCAGGGCATTGGTAAGTTTGCTTTCTTGAACACTGGATTTTATCTTTCACCATGGTGATATGTCTCATAGAAAAATAAATATGTGTGTTAACTTTATAGGTCTTCAGTGGGAAAATATGTACAAATCCCCAGTTCAGGATGACACCACCTCATTTGGCTGGCTCTGCTGTCTAATTCTAGCTGATTCTTTCATCTATTTTCTTATTGCGTGGTATGTCAGGAACGTTTTCCCAGGTATGAAATGCTTCCTACAGAGACATGCTTTTTATGCTTGTCATCATCATAAATGGGCTAGTATCTATTTTTCAGTGTGTGATTTGCCATATGTAACTTCTAAAAAGAAAAATTCAAATTCCCAAATTAACCCAAAACATCCTGTTGAGTTTCTTGTCTGGTGTTCCTTTAATGGAAAAAGTGAATTAAGAAGCATGGAATCCAATCCTTCCAAATAGGAGTATGAATATTCTAAGACTAAGCCAAGTCTCCTAATCCTTTGGAGACTTTACCAAATTCTGGTGGGAAAAAATTAGTTGGATTGCTTTTCCTAGGACTCTAGCAGTCATCATTTCTAACATACTCAGGAGTTTTCCCATTGCGTTGTGTTGATGTTTGCACATTTTTCTGATGCTATAATTAGATAAAAGAGTACTACTCCATTTCTATGAAAGATAAATATATAGAAAAAGAAAAAAATGTCAGTGGTTGTTTGGGTCTTGTGGTGTGAGCAGGGATAGTCTTCAAATGTGCATGAGAAAATGTTTAGAATTAAAGAAATGTTCTAATACAAGGACTGTGGTGATGGTCGCACAACTTTATATATTTACCGAAAGTCATTCAACTCCACCCTTACAGTGAATAAGTTTCATGTTGCAATTGTTCTCAGTGGAGCTGTTTCAAAAGAAAATACTTTAAAAGGTGTATTTTTTTTTAACCTTACTTTGAAAACTGAAGTCACTTTTTAGTATTATATAGTATTAAAAATTGCTTCCTGTTCAACATAGAGTATTCTGTTGTTTAACATCTAATCCTTAATATTAACCATCAATTATATTTCCTAATACCTTTTTATTACAGGAACTTATGGCATGGCAGCTCCATGGTATTTTCCAGTCCTTCCTTCCTACTGGAAGGTGCGACTGGGATGTGCAGAAGTGAAGCATGAGAAAAGCAGTGGCCTTATGTTTACTAACATCATGATGCAGAACACCAACCCATCTGCCAGTAAGACAAGTAGGTCAACAACATGCGTTTTTATGAGAAAAATGATACACAATTTACATGACTAGTGATTTCAATTATGTATTTCTAAAGGGCAAAATTACCATCCTTTTAGTCATGGATGAATCTGTCTACACATATGTGTTTGGACTCTTATGGAGATTAAATTGTGGCTTTTTCTGAGCTCATTAGCTCAGTAGGTTAGCATATGGCACTAATTAGACCAAGATTGCAGATCCCTTTGTGGTCCAGTTAGACTCACACAGAGAAAAATTTTGTTCCTTGGCCACAGTCTACACCCCTAACTCCAGCCATCTGTCATTAGTTATAAGGAGTAACCAAGTAGCAAGTATAGATAATTGAACCTACCATAGCCAATACCGAAAATGCTGTTCGATTATGTCTTACTGACATTGGGTGAGTAGTGTTATCTTTGTAAAGATGACCCATATAAATGATTCTTTTGTGATACCTGAACAAGGGGTAGAGAGTAATTTAATGAACTGATTCTATAAACCATATTCTAAGCAAGCCCTGTTACTGTAAAATCACAGCTATAGATATTTATTCCATCACTTGATATCATCATGTCCAACTGGAGGATAAAGCCTCAGACTTATCTTGGAGTATGTGAGATCTGCTGGATAAGGAAGAAATTACAATTGTGATGTAACTATATAAGGACTACTATATTCTGAGACTATTTTTCCTTTTTGGCATGGACAAATACTCAGATAACTTTATTTAAATTGAAATATACATTCAATAAAATAACCTGAGAGTTATTTCAGAGTTTTCCAAACTGTTTATAATAATTAGTAAGTTGAAATCCACTCACAATGGGGTATAGCTAGTACAATTCACTATTTACTGAGAAGACAACAAACTCTAATCCCTAAGGTTTTCCCAGGGGCGGGGGAACTGGGGAATGTGCTCTATTTGGTTCATGAGTCACCTCACATCTGTGCAGCTGCCTTGCTGACAGCTCGAGTAAGAGGATGGCTCCCATTTCCTCAAGAGAGCACATTAACCACAGGCTGACTTTCAGAAGCTGCTTATTCTGACAAAAGAGACTGGTATAAACCTTAGAGAATATGGATCCCCACTCTCATTCCCTCTTAACCAAGTGAGAAGGAAACTGAAGACTAGAATAGATTATTTGTTCCTGGGATTTTTTTTTTTTTTAACTTGGAGGATTATCATTTTAAAGTCCTCAATTTTTATTTAAGGAAAAGAGTAACTCTACTTGCATTTTATTTCCTCTGTGCGCTTATAACTCTTTTCTTGACTTCTCGCCAGGTCCTGATTACGTATTCCCCTCCAACATTGAACCTGAACCTAAAGACCTCATGGTCGGGGTGGCCCTGCATGGGGTCACAAAGATGTATGGCTCTAAAATTGCCGTCAATAACCTCAGCCTGAACTTTTATGAAGGGCACATCACTTCATTACTGGGACCTAATGGAGCCGGAAAAACCACTACCATGTATGTTAATTTTCCACAGTATCATTATTCAAACACATTGCTTAATGTTTTCTCACCTGTTTCCTAAAAAATAAAAACAATTACACCTCCCAGGTGGATTAAGATGATTCAACTTGTATGCTGTCAATTGGGGTCTAAATCAGGGGTTCTCAACTGAGCTCAAAAGTCAGATTAGCCCACCTGATAGAATTCTTTCTTCTACCTATTGTTAGCCCAATCAATACTTCTTGGAAATTTTAATTCAGCACCACTATGTAAAAATGGTGGGGATTTCTATTAAAACATAAACATTTTGGCATCTCTTAGATAACAGAAAGTTCTGGCAACATTGGATCCGAAGGTCTTAGGTAGGGATATTTGGTTGAGAATTACTAGTGATGCTCTCTTAAAAAGAGCACCTGCTTTCTGATTTATCCCTGGTCTTTACCAGTCTGGACAACCACACACACCTAGACCGTTTCATTGATTTGCATGTGTCTCCTGGCCCCTGTGTGCTTGAGTTTATATATTCTGTTATGAACACTCTTAGCCAATTGTCCCATCACAGGAAACCCTTCTCTTGTTCTAGAAGAAAGAAAAGAAACACTAGCTATCAGATATAAATCCCAGTAGTCAGAAGTGGTACAGGGGCAGTTTTTCTCATTCTTTCCTTAACTCACCGTTTTTCTGTCTGAAAAGAGAAGAGATTTGTTTTTATAATGACATTCTTTTGATCGATTTATACATTTAGTTTTGCAATTTGCCTCCAGTTCTCCACATCACTTAGCTGGGACTCAGCTCTAAGGTGCTCTGGGTGTTCTAGCCCTTATTTGAGCAAGTGTCAGTTACTGGCTCTCCTATTTAGTATTGTCATCAATAGCTCAGTGCCTGCCCAAACATATTCAAATTAAATGTATTTTGTATAGAAAAGAGGACAAAGGAAGGTCATGAAATGAGTGAACAAACAGCCACTCTCATCTAGGTGACCTGTTTGAATTCAGAGCTGGGTGTCTAGTGAGAATATATGCTTAAAAGACGATATTTCTAATTGGCAATAAGAGGGCAAACCAAAAAAAGCAGTGGAAAAGGTTTCTGAAGAGGTTGTAATTTCAGCTGAGAAAGCCCCAATTTTATTCTTCTGAGTAGAGAGAATGAAGCTTGTTATTTTTATGTCCGTGTATTTCTTTGGAAAGAACTGTACGTTGTATTGGTTGAAGGTCACTTGTGTGTAAGGTACTAGTTAGATACTGAGACATAGTTGTAAGAAAGTAAGTCCTTTCCCTGACCTCCCGGAAATTACACTGCAGTCAAGAAAATTGATATTAAGTACTTGCTCAGATTATTAGCCATGTGAAAGAGGAAGAGGAATTATCTAGGTAAGAATATTCTGCTCACATTGTAGAGACAGGGACTATGGCTGATGATTATGTAGGAAAATGAAGACCTGGATGGAGTTAGGAGACTAAGGTAAGAGGAAGAAGCAAGAACATCTTCTGGATTCCAAGCTTGGGTAACTAGTATATGAATGTATCCTGTGGTGAAAGAGATAACACCAGTTAGGCCACAGGTTTGAGGGCCAAGATGAGTTCAGTTTTGAACATGTTGAACTGAGATGCTGAAAGACATCGCACAGGGAAGTGGCATTGTCTGTTGGATGTATAAAGCAAACTTAGGACTGAAGGATAAGATTTGGGTTGAAGGTATAAATTTGAGTCTTTAAGGACTAGAGAAACAATCTGATGCCAGGAAAGTACATTTTGCTCAAGGAAAGAGTACACTTGCAATTAAAAGTACCAACTATTTCTTTCGTCATTACCATCACCAATACCATCATCACAATTATGTAGTGTGTATGTAACATTCTAAATGATTTACAGCTTGACAGTAATTTTTATTTTTTTAATTTCCATCAATGCCATTTTATTTCATGGTTGACCTTGCCTGAGAAGATACACTATGACATTTTTCCCTAATAAATAAAATAGGTGCAATTCTAAAATATGACTTAAGTGCTTGGTTTATACCTAAATGATCATTTATTCATTTCCAGCTCCATGTTGACTGGGCTTTTTGGGGCCTCTGCGGGTACCATCTTTGTTTATGGAAAAGACATCAAAACAGACCTAGACTCAGTCCGGAAGAATATGGGGGTCTGCATGCAGCATGACGTCTTGTTCAGTTATCTCACCACCAAGGAGCACCTTCTGTTATATGGCTCCATCAAAGTTCCTCACTGGACGCGGAAGCAGCTGCATGAGGAGGTTAAAAGGTCAGTGATGACAGGAAAGAAACATGCGTTGGGAACTCCTCTCTAAGAAAAGTCAAGCTATCACAAGAATAACAATAGGAAACTGTTTTTACATAGCAATTTTTTTTTTTACTTTCCACCTTTAGGGTATGATATACTTAATATGTCATTATCTTCACCAGACAATTATCATACTGGAATTTTAAAGTGTCCTTACCTATGACTTCTATATTTCCCCTGAAGACTCTGTTTCCAGTTTCCTTGGCAGCTATATCATCCCAGTCCTGTTAACTGGAGTCTCAGTTTCCACTATTCCATATACAATTTTTCATACAATAGCTCAGACTCATCCTATTTTAAAAATCCTATAATGCCTTCCCACCACAGCCAGTGTGAGACTCAGCAACGTCCTCATGGCCTCTGATGGGCTCCCCATATCATTTCTGTTCTTCCCTGCATTCTCTCTGCTCTAGGCAAACTAGCCCAGGAGCACACTTGATTATGCAGGCTTGCTCTAGTCTCCAGGCTGTTTAGAGCAGCCGTCCCCAGAGCGCCATTTGACTTACCTGTCCACGTCCAAATCTCTGCTCAAACAACACCTTCTCCGAGGGAACCACCAGGTATAAAATAGATGCCTAAATAGCATGTTCCAAGCACTCCTGTCTCCTGTCACTTGTTTTATTTATTATTTGCTGCACTTATCAATATCTGTCATTACTATAAACGTACTTGGGAATATGTTTATCAGCTGAGTTTCTCCTACATCCCTCCTGATATACACACATTACTAGGATGCACTCCTTGTGGATGGGAATTTTATCTGCTCACCACTTTTTCCTAGAAAAGCACCTAGAGGCAGGCATGCCCTGGTGACTCAGGCATTAAGGTGACATCTGTCACATAGACCATGTAAAGCCCAGGGACCCAGGCTCATGACCCAAGACTAGGGGAACAATCAGAAATGAAGATATAAAAGTGTTTCTTCCTCTTCTCTTTTCTTTTCTGCTTGCATGTCTGCCTGCCCTCCCTTCCTTCCTTCCTTTCTTCCTTCCTTCCTCCCTCCCTCCCTCATTCCCTTTCTTTCTCTCCCCTTCCCTCCTTCCTCCTTCCCTTCCCTTCTCTTCCCTTCCCTCCTTCCCTCCCTCTCTCCCTTTTTCCTTCCCTTCCTCCCTCCCTCTCTCTCTTTCCCTCCCTCCCTTCCTTCCTTCCTTCCTTCCTCTAAAAATAACCAAAACAACCTCCCCGCCCCAGAAAAAAAAACAAAAAAAACAGCTAAGTACCTAGAACATAGTCTGACTCACAACAAGTAGAGACTCCACAAGTTTTTGTTAAATGAATGAATAAAATTATAAGACATAATTCCCTATGTTGTTTAATGGGCATCAATTTTATACCTCAAACTGGATAATAAAAATAGGGAACTGTATCTTGAATCCTCAATAGTTTATTGTAGCTTGATGAGCACATAATTGCTTAGAGAATACCTATTACTTAGGGCACTTATAGTTTTCCAGTATTCAGATATTCCACCTGTATAAAATAACCACCGTTCATTATTCTTGAAGGACACTGAAGGATACTGGGCTGTATAGCCATCGTCATAAAAGAGTGGGGACTCTGTCAGGGGGAATGAAGAGGAAGTTATCTATATCCATTGCTCTCATTGGAGGATCAAGGGTGGTAATTTTGGATGAACCATCCACAGGAGTTGACCCATGTTCTCGCCGCAGTATATGGGATGTTATCTCTAAGAACAAAACTGGTATGAATATTTTCTTTTAACTTCTCTATTCCATAGTCATACTTTTACCCTATGAGATACAAGCAAGCAAGTTGAAGTCCTTTCTGTTTATGATCTCCATTAAAATCTCATATGGGCTCTTTCTTTTCATCAAAATTTCTGTTTTCTCAGCTAAATTTCTGGATCAGTTAGCTAACATCTATGTCCTGCCTACTGCAAGTTGAGCACTTAACTGTCCTTTTTGAGAGTATGCAAATCAAATAGTACAGCATCCAATAGAAGCTCCAAATTCAGCCTAGAGGTGCCTAGAATCTAATTAGAGATACCAAACATACACAAATGAAAATAAACTGAAAACAGACTAAATAAGTGCTAACAGGATGTGAAGTAAAGGAGCAATCAGAGTAGAGTGGATTAATCAGAGAGGAATATTCAAAAAGTCTTTAAAATTATTGCTTTTTATCATGGAGAGAGAGAGAGAGAGAGATTGGAAGGGAAGTCAAGGCAAAATAACAAGAGATTGGAAGGCATCACCAATGTGCTTATTCTAAGTGATGGACATTTAACACTAGACAATAAGAAAATGCTATTTTATGCCAACTTATAAGAAAAACAATCTGCTCCCCCTCCAATATTTAGTAATACCCTTTTCTGAATTTCTCTCTGATCACTTTGGAAGCTTGTTCTGGTCAGTCTTATTAGTGAGCTCATAAAGCGTGTCTCTTCTCATTAATCTCAGCATTTACTTGAGCTAACTCTATCTTGAGAACTCTGTCTCCATTTTTCATCTGTGGTTCTTCTCATCTGTATTTTCAAGCCAGAACAATCATCCTGTCAACGCACCACTTGGACGAGGCTGAAGTGCTGAGTGACCGCATCGCCTTCCTGGAGCTGGGCGGGCTGCGCTGCTGTGGGTCACCATTTTACCTCAAGGAAGCCTTTGGAGACGGCTATCACCTCACGCTCACCAAGAAGAAGGTTTGGCAGGAGAACATAGACCTCACTGTGGGAATCATATATTATTTTTATATGCAATTTATAGGAAGAAGCTCTCCAATGTTTTCATCACTAAAATTAATTATGCATATGCTAGCTTCCTATTTGTCCAGCTGGGGTGAGCGTCAGAACACTGGGCAGGCTTGCTGTACCCCAGATTTCTAGCCTGACTTCATGAGTGAGGCTAATGCAGTAGGTATGGGAGGGGGCTCCAGAATTTACTAGAATTCTGACAAGGTACCAGGTGATACCCAAGAGATGCTAACTGGTCTGGAGATTGCACATTGAGATTCACTGTTCTAGGTAAAAAATGAACTCTCTCCTAAGGTTGCTGATGGAGGGTCAGACTTTTAATGTCCCTGACCTTTCAGCCTATAAGGCTTTTTTTGCTCTACCAAAAGCAAATGAGGAGAATATGCAGTCATGTCGTCATTTTCTGTTCAACGCTTAAGTGGAGTTGAAGACAGGCCGATGGCACTTTTATATCTATAAAGAACAAAAACACAGCCTAAGGATTGCTTTTCCACGTTAATTCACATGTAAAATTATCAATACTGTGCAAGTGGTATATGCTATCTGGAAGGTTTTGACTGCTATCATTTATTTTATATCTGATCACCCCAAATATCCTGATATCTTGGTGTGACTTCCCAAATGTAAAGAATATGTAATTCATTTTTGTATTTATTAATGCATTCAAAATGTTGTCTGCTGGGAATTGTACATCTGTATGTGTGTGTATTTATGTGTATCTATGTATCTATCTGGTATATGTTATAGCTTATGTGCCCAAGGAATAGTGCTAGGGCGCTGGAGTATATAGCAGTGAACTGATATTAAAATCTCTGCCCTCGGGATTTTATATTCTAATGGAGTATGGGAAATTCAGATGATACAATCGGCAAGCCAATTATTTAGTATATAAGCAGATGATAAATGCTATTGGTGAGAATCAAGTTGAGAAGGGGGTTAGGGAATGTTGGCTGGTGTCATTTTAAGTAGGGTCGTGAGAGAAAAAGCCTTTGAGCCTAATGAGCCAAAAGTAGGAGCTTGGGATGACTCCTGTCACTATCGAGGGCAAAAGAAGAAAACTGCAAAGGTCTTGAGAAGGGCGTGTGCCTGAGCCTGAAGCTCTTTAACACCGGGAGAGACTAATGTTGCTGGAATAAAGCAAGTCAGAGGGAGGATGGTAAGCTGTTAAGTTGGGGGCTGTGATGGAGCCTGTGAAATGGTGACTTGTAGAAAACTCGAGACCCCACGGGATAGGGAACCACTAGAGGAGCAATATGTCACCTGACTCTGGTCTGGGGTGACTGAAGAGAACTTGTAACCTTCTGATTAAGGACCTTGGATAGTACAGTGTAAGGAGAAAGAAGCGTTTAACTTCTGTCTTTGTCTGTAGAGTCCAAATCTGAATGCAAGTTCAGTATGTGACACGATGGCTGTGACAGCAATGATCCGCTCACACCTCCCTGAAGCCTACCTCAAGGAGGACATCGGAGGAGAGCTGGTCTATGTGCTTCCTCCATTCAGCACCAAAGTGTCCGGGGCCTATCTGTCCCTCCTAAGAGCGCTGGACACTGGCATGGGAGATCTCAACATCGGGTGCTATGGCATTTCAGATACCACAGTGGAAGAGGTAATACCAAGACATTTCCTGATTTCTTAAAGCTGCACAACTTGCTTTTCCCTTAGAATAAATATGTATAGTTTTCTTCAAAAAATATTTCTAAATAAGCATTTCATAAAATCATAGCATCTTAAAAGTATCTCACTGTCATTCTTACGTAAGACTGACTTTTGAGAGCAAACATATTGCTTCAATTAAAGGACGTTTCTTTCTGATAAAACATGCTCCCTAAGCCACTCTCAAAGTTTTTCACTGCAACTCATACTTGTTTGTCTTAATAAACATGATAACATTGTTAAACTAGATAAGACTTGCACTTTTTATGTTAACAAAGTGTTCTGGCTTCTCTTTCTAGGTCTTTCTGAACCTGACAAAAGAGTCACAGAAAACTGACATGAATCTTGAGCACTTAACACAAAAGAAAATTGGAAATTCCAGTAGCAATGGCATCTCAACTCCTGATGATTTATCCGTGAGCAGCAGCAACTTCACAGACAGAGATGGTATATATGCAATGCAGATATTTTTCTTCATTCTATTAAGCAATATAAATGAGAAAATCACAGGAGAGATTTTGATATTTTTTAATCCAACTTAAAATTTTCATTCTAACTTCAGACGATACAGACACTTCCTTTTAATAATATACAAAATATGTGTTAAGCCAAATAGGATTGTCTATTTGAAAAATATTTTGAAGACTGTCAGAGAACTTTCTTGACAGGATGATGTCATGCAGTCCTTCTATAAATGCAAATTACACAGAAAAAGTACTTTTTAAGATGTAACACTACAATTTCAGATTTGTGTTCAACAAGTCATATCCCTTCTTGTAATGGGTACTGACTGTCTAACAATAGAAACAATTACCTTCTAAGATAGTTTACGACCTGCTAGTAAATATATTTGAGCAAAGGCGATAGTCATCAAAAAGAAGTTTTTAAAAATGTCGTAATCACTCTTTATGAGACATCATTGGAAAAATATGTCTAATCTTTCACTTTCTTGGAATGAATTGAGTTCTGAAACATTTCAGGCTCTAAGAAAATTCCTTCAGACACTGACAAAGTTGAACTTGATGGCTAAGGACCTATCATAATAGTTCCCAACAATTCTTCACACAAGATATGTTTGAAAAATCCTGTTTTTTGGCAGGACTTTGGGGAATTGGTTATATTCAAAATCACTTTATTCTTTTGTTCTTTTTCTGACAGTCAATTTATACCTTTGGAAACACTATATACTTAAGTAAACATATAGTAAAATAACATATAAATGATGGCTTGATAATTTCAACAGTTGACTTAAGTTGGGAAAAATACCTAGAAACAGAGTGTTCATTAAGCATTTGCCTGACTAAAAACATCATCTTTGATGTTCATATAATTCTGAAAATTTAGTCTCATTTGTCTTCTGCCATATTCTTCATTTATCATCTTTTGGGAAATATAATTTATTGAGTCCAAGGGCTTGAGGACTTTGATTAGAAAGTGCTTATCATCTTATTCAGAAAGTTAGTGTTACATATTTGCCTCTGCATGTGTCTCATCATTTGAGACTTTTCTTCAGTCAAAATGATCCCCTCAT
This sequence comes from Solenodon paradoxus, assembly GCA_004363575.1. Lineage (NCBI taxonomy): Eukaryota > Metazoa > Chordata > Mammalia > Eulipotyphla > Solenodontidae > Solenodon > Solenodon paradoxus. The sequence goes on from RJWH01000030.1 coordinate 487,298, forward strand.
TGGCATTATCTTTCAGAAAGCACATTTACTCCATTTGGTACACCTGTAAGTCATCCACATGTCATTTCTCAAGAAATAGAAAAGTATACTAATTAACTTAAAATATTCAGCTCCTTCTACAATTCCCCATTGCAGAGATATGAGTTTGCATTTAAACTTGCTCACTGTTTAATTGGAATTCATTTTAAATTAAACAGCTTTGTATTTTTCCTTATCAACTAAATGAAGATCATGATTTTTGTGCTGCATAATTTGTGAGGGAGAATTAAAAATATACACGGAGTTGACGAATACTGTCATCACATGTAAAGGAGTATTTGGCAGCAAGTCTCTAGAGAATATTATAATTGAAATTATTTTTAAGGGGGCTGTTGAAATGATCAGTTGTAAGAACTCTATTGAAGAAAGAATAGTTATGACTTCCCCAGCTTCCCTTTCTCTCAGGAGGTATATCAGTTTTCTCAGCAATTGAAGATTATTTGTGGGGAGTAGGTGGGACAGGGTTAGACATTTTTTTCAATAAGTTCTTTTTTGTGATACCAGTGGTAAAAATGAAGTTTTGAAATACCATATAAGCCATCTAAATTTTTTAAAGTGAATGTAATGGATGTAATGAGTGTTTGAATTAGAATTGTATTCGAAAAAGAGTATTTTCCCACATTTAAAGTAAATTCACTGAATCTCATATTACAATGAGAGCCAATTAGATTGATAAGAACAAAGCTACCCACAATAAAAAGAGTTCTTTAAACTATGCTGATGTTTTGGTTTCTACTTACTTTTTTAAAATTCCATCTCTTGCTAAAAGCTATCTCTTAATATTGGTAATGAGTAATATCAATGGAGACTTTAGATATTGGGAACAATATTCATTTACAGAATCCTAAATATCTAACTTGACATGTTAAATTACTGTGTCTATCACTAATAGTAACTTTGGGTATAGTGATTTATAATTTTCAAAGAAATTTTACATGCAATGCTAGGAAAAGGGTATTATGATTCTCAATTTTCCTAAAAATGGAAAGACCCAGATCCAATGCTGATAAGTAAAGGGCTGAATCTCAGATCCAAATATCGAAAATAAAAGTGTTTTCTGCTGTAACACATCATCACATCATCCAGCTACAGTTTTTGAAGTTACTTTATTACTTGATTTATTAGGATTTCCCAGGACCATAATAATTCAGTTTTTCTTAATCAGACAAAGTCCTAACAAAAGGAGAGAGGTTGGATGGTTTTGGACTGTTCCTGAAGAAGATAATGTCAATCCTCATTAAGAGGTTCCACCACACCCGCAGGAACTGGAAAGGTCTCATCGCTCAGGTTATTCTCCCCATCGTCTTTGTAACCACGGCCATGGGCCTGGGCACACTGAGAGATTCCAGCAACAGTTATCCAGAGATCGAGATCTCTCCATCTCTTTATGGTACCTCTGAACAGACATCCTTCTATGCGTAAGTTTCTTTCCTTTCACAAAAACAGCATCTCCCAGTGCCTTCAGAGATGTGGCTATACCTGAATGAATACCATGAAATGCTAAGAATAAAGGAGTCATCATACCTAATTCTGTCATAGGAATGGATAATTCGACTTATTACAACAGAACACTCTTAGCAACAAATAACTTTTTAGTTTTTGTATTGATCTAAATAGAAAGAGTAGATATTTATTTATTTTGTTGACTTGACTTTAATCAAAAGAATCAAGTATAGGTTCCCAATCTATTGCAACATGTAGCAAATACCTTTTTATTGGTTCCACACATATTGAATAGTAATGTCAGAATTCTATATAATATATTATTCCACATCAATAATAGGTGATCACTAATGCATGTGACATTTAGGAGAATAACAAGGCAAACAAATGGATTGTGTTTTTTTTTTTTCATGATACCATTTTTATTTCTGAGACTGTCTTGCTTAGATTTTATGTTTAAGATAAAAAAATAGTTCTACAGAAATCATCTTTCATTTCCTCAAATTATTCATGAGCATAAGCTCATTGTGGGAGACTAGTGGAAGCATCACAAATTTGTTTGTGTTCTTTAATATTATAGGAATTCTCACCCAAGCACAAAAGGACTGGTTTCAGCCCTGTGGGCCTTCCCTGGCGTTGACAACATGTGTCTGAATGTCAGTGACCCGTAAGTGATTCTTGTTCACGTTTTTTCCCATTTTCTAGCTTGTGTGAGTGCACATGTAAGTGCATGAATGTGTTATTTGACTGGAGGAGGGCAATAATAGACATAATTGAAATGTATGTCCAACAGATTTTTCTAGCTCATTTACTTCATTCCATGGTTATACTATATGGCAATAATAAATATTAGATGCTTTATAAGTTGCAAGTATTATTATTTAATGATGACAACAACCCTGTGAATTAGGAATCCCGTTTTTAAGATGAAGAAACAAGGGCTCATCTGGACAAAGATAGTTGCTAAAGAAATCTAGATAGTAAGTCGTGTAGATAAAGTGGAGACCCAAGTCTTCTGATTCCAATTTCCATGTTTTTGCACTACAAAATATTGCATGTTCAAAGTTCCAAGATAGTTCATAACAAATATAAATTTGACATTGGTGCATTGTTATGCTAAAGCATCCTCTTCCTGTCAAGGAGAGGATGAAAAGAGCAAAGAGAAGGAAGGGGTCAAAACCCCTCATCTGCCATATTAAGACAATTCAGTGATCTTTGGTCTCAACACTATTTAATCAATAAGTGCCCTCCCTCAATTCTCCATGAAATGTCAAATGACTTGAAAATTGTAGTGCGATGTTATTCAAAAAAACATCAGTAAACTGTACCTGGGACTAGAAACTGAATTTCATACCAAATTCTTGCTTGCATGCTCCTACATAACCATGAGAACACATGACACCTCACTTCAGTGTCATTTTCACTTACAGGAGATGTTTAAAGAAAGGCAGTCTGGGAAAATGGAACACCAGTGGAGAACCTGTCACTAATTTTGGTGTTTGTTCCTGCTCAGAAAATATTCAGGTAAGAAGGATTTCAGTGAAGTAGGAAAAAGAAAGGAATAGCTATCAAAACCTGAAAGACCTATCTGGGTTACTGAAGACATAGTATAATTTCATTTCATGGAAACTACTAAGCCAGAGATATGGACTTGGGCAGCTCAAATATATTGACTTTGAACTTCAGGTCATTGTTTCAAATCCATCTCAGGACAAATTTCCAAAGGTAGGTAATTCTATGATGGCCTTTGTGGAAACCAACTGAAAATGAATTTTGGGTCTCAGCTGAGTGCTAACCGGAAAGCTCTATATCTCACGCCACAAAATGCTACCATAACTATCATATGTGAAAACACAGTGAGGCTGCCACTGTCGCGCTCAGCTGGAAAGTCAGTAATGTGAAAGTCCAGAATGGAGCTCCATAGGTCTCTAAGCAACTTCTCCAGGCTGCAAGAAAAATCTGTGTCCTAAAAGAAATAGAAACCATTGCTTAACCATCACTTACCCTGTCTGTATTCCATAGATACACTTCTTTGTTTTCTAGATATGTCAATTCACCAAACTTATAAGAAAATCAAATTTACTGGAGAAATAATAAATTATTGAGGAAAAGAGGTCACTATTAGTTTCTAAGCATTCTTATGTTGTCATCTTACTTCTCCATGGGGGAGGAATCAAACACTATTTTCTTCAAAGTGGCACGAAGTGGTATCCTGAACTGTCTTGGTACAGTATTTTAGAATTAACATGTTTTCAGTAATATGACCTATGTTTATGTTCTCATAGGAGACAGTTACTAGTGGTAATAACAGGGATCACACAAGCATCTTTGCAATTCTTACGTATTTAAATACCAGGTTTATCTAACAGCCAAAGAGTTTTCTAATCCCTGAACTAGTCTAGCTAATTTTAAAAGGGAAAAAGGGAGTGTGAGTGGGCAAATTAAGTTAAGAGGGTCAATTTTATGGTGAATGATAGAATTGGTTAAAAGGGTCAATTTTATGGTGAATGATAGAATTGACTGTTGGTGGATACAGCATATGCAGATGTTAATTCATGATGAAGCACTCTTTACACCTATATAATATTATGGCACAATATTCCTTCAGTAACACTTTCTAAAAGTAAACTATTATTATTCCTTGGCAAAGCCAAGATGACTTCCTTTTCACAGTTCTTCAGAGACAGAGGACAATCTTCTCACATCCTACAAGTTGCAATAATAAACAATCATGAGACTCTGCTCTTTGACATTGTCTAGTTGATTTACATAGCCAGAAGGAACTTATTTTTTAACTTTATTTTTCAGGAATGTGGTAAATTCAACTATTCTCCACCACACAGAAGAACTTACTCTTCCCAAGTAATTTATAACCTCACTGGACACCGCTTGGAAAATTACCTTATATCAACTGCAAATGAGTTTGTGCAAAGAAGGTAAAAATACTCGGTTTACAGTATATTTAACTTAGTACATTTTGCTTTCTAATTTTAATGGTAAGTGTCCACTGAATTTGAGACAAATTTCTATTGATTATTTACATGATTCTGTTTTCTGCTTTTTATAAATAGCCTTATGTATTAAAATTTAACAATTCTCAATTAAGATTCATTTGAGAAAATGTAAATCATTGAGTTTTTAGGCTTAAAATCTATGGTCGTATTGTTAAATGTGCACTTTTTATTGAAGCAAGGAGAAGTTATTGACTAGATTATTAGAGAGGATTTTTTTTTCAAAGGAATAGGTACAGGCAGGAATGAAGGCAAGTAGGCAGGCAGGGAGGGAGACAGAGGAAAGACACTTTTATTTTATCCAGTTGTTTACCTTGGTTGTTTCCCCGGCACCCGGTCTTGAACCTGGACCTTGGATGTATGTGGACTGCCTCCAATGGTCTCTTCTGTTAGGTCACCAGGAAGCCCCTACTGCAGAGTTTTGAGGAGTTACTTTTGGTGACAATTGACCTTAATTCCAATATGAATATTACAAAACAAAGTATGAAATCTGCATGTGGATAAATGTATCCACGTGCTTCAGGGTTGTGGGGTGCACCAAGCCACCTAAGCATTTGCCATGGGTGTAAGTTTGGCAAATTTGGATATGCACCAAATATGAACTTAGAAAACACTATACTAAGTCAAATAAGACAGACACAGAAAGACACATTCTGCATGATTTCATTTATATGTGGAATCTAAAAAGCCCATAAATTCCAAATTCTAAAATCAAACTCTTAGAAGTAGAGAATAGAGGGGTAGTTGCCAGGACTAGGGAGAGGGGACGAACGGACAGGCAGCTGATCAAAGTACACCAGATTTCCATTATGTAAGATGAATATATCTGAAGATGTAATCTATAACAATGTGACTAGAATTAAAAATATTGTTTTATATAACTTGAAATTGCCAGGAAGGTAGATATTAAGTGGTCTCATCTTACACACACACACACAGAATTGTAACTATATGTGAGGTGATGGGTGAATTAGCTTGATTTGGTGATTACATTACAATATATACAAATATCAAATCATTAAGTTGTATCCCTTATATCTAGAAATTTCATTTGTCAATTATACCACAGTAAAAATGTGAGGGGAGAAATCGCAGCATTGCAAAAGTTCCTGTTTTTTTTCTTCATTCTGTCTCTTCTTCATATCTTATTGTGCATAAATGACTAATATTTAATTTAGAATAATTAGAAATTGCCAAGAAGAAGAAAGAAAAGAAAAATTACTCTTTTTACCCAGAAATAACCTGTATTGATTGTATATCCTTTCAGAATTCTTTAATCGGATATATGTATAAATGTTTTCAGCAAAATGGTTTTTTAATAAACAAATTGTTATAAAACTGATTTAAAAAAGTGAACAATATACTATAGTGTTATTTGCACATCCAAAATCTAGCTCTCTAGCATGACATTTAGGGTAATAGTCACAAGAAAATTATTTTATTGTGAATACAACATGATTTAACATGAGTCTAATATGGTGGACATTTTAACTAATCTATTAAAATTACTCCATGGATTTTTGAAATCCATTTTTAAGAAAGTATAAACTGACAGATAATTAGATACTTGAGTTTCAAACATCTGGGAATAGTATCAGGACACAAGGGTGGGGTTGTTTAGAGAATAGAAGGAATAGAGTCTTTTGAAAAAAACAACAAAACTTTAAGAACTGATGTTATGTCATTTAGTATTAAATTACCTAACACAAAGATATATGGTGCTAAAATATTAAGATTTTTGAGATTATGCATAATCCACTTAAGTTGGAAGAAGTGATCAGATTCTACGTCACTTATTTTCAGAATTATTACTCAACATTTGCAGTTGTCTAGAGGATGTTTGACTTTTAATAAAATACACAATTGAGACTAAAGTCTAATAAAAGAAACTGATAAAAATATCAAATATATTTCAGGCAGTATTTACTTCATACTGTAAATATTTTCCTAAAGGAAAAGGGAAATAGAGTCTTAGTTAAACATTTTAGATCAATTGATGAATATTTTCTCCACTAAAGCAAATAAAAATTTAATTTTTCTAATATAGATATGGAGGCTGGAGTTTTGGGCTGCCGTTGACTAATGACCTTCGTTTTGATATAACAGAAGTTCCTGCCAATAGAACACTTGCCAAGGTAAATTATGATCTTTCTTTTGGGATCTCATACAAATGAGAATGTGAACTTGAAATGTTCAAGCACTTTCATAAGGTAAAAACAAAACAAGGATGTAATCAATTTGAAAAGCAGTTTGGCAAAAGTCTTAGCTCATAGTAAGGGGTTCCAGTCTTGTGTATCTATCTACCTGCAGGAAAAATGTACATGCAACTACCAGGATACATACACAAAATGTATGTAGTAACGTTTCTCATACCAACCAAAACCACAATCTCAAATGTCCAGTGACAGTAGAATAAAGTAATAATGTGTTATATAGTCATTCAATTGACTTTTCAGCAATGGAAGTGAATGAATTCAGTTCTATACAATAAGCAGGTTAAATCTCTCAAACAGTACTAATAAGCAAAAGAAAAGACAAAAAAGGAAAACATCACTATGATTACATCTACTAAAAACTGTGAGAGTAGGCAAAACTCAACCATATTATTTGGGCAGAGAGAGTAGTGATTTGAAAGGACAGAAGATCAAGGAGAAGCTCTCAGACACTGGCAAATTTTCAATATGAGTGATAGTTCAATGGGTATACTCCTTTTACAATTTTTTGTTGAACTGCACATTAATTTTTTGTCCATTTTTATGAATATGTCCTGCATACTTCATCTTTTTTTCTTAAAGAACCTAGAAAAATAACAGATTTTAATGGAGTTAAATAATCCGGTTGGCTTTTTATTCCTTTAGATTGTACATATGCTATGAAACAAGCTAGTCACAGGTTGTACATATGCTATGAAACAAGCTATAGTCACAGGTTGTACACATGCTATGAAACAAGCTATAGTCACAGAATCCTACACATAAAATCAATAGTGTCTCAGGAATTTTAAATTGTCCTTTGCTTGTTTCCCATTCAGTAGTAGAAGACATAAAAAGGCTTGGGGAAAATGGAGAAACTGACGTTCATTTAGGAACTATTTAAGTGAAACACTAGAGTCACCTTCGACACACACTACTTTGTTCTTACCATCATCCTTATGAGATTCGATATTATTCTGCCAATTTAAGATGATTTTCATAAAGTCACAACTAAAATTAATAGTGGTGCTGGGGGATTAAGACCCCTCCTTTGTTCCTTTCTTCTCTCTCTCCACACACAGTATAAATATTCTTGTGTGAACAAGGAGGCGTGATCTTAAGTGATTTCTCTCTAAATCAAACTTACAATTTTTAATGATCAGCTAGGTTGAAGTTAGATATAAAGGTGTTTTAAATCTCTCTTGTTGACATACAAGGTAGAAGAATCCATTTTCTTGCAGGTTCTAACTAGGAATAGAAAGTCATGGGGGGATTTCAACATTTTCAGTCTTTTTGCTAAAGATACAATACATGTATCTGTATTTAATTTTGCTCTACAATCTGGCCTATCTGCCATATTGAAAATTATTATTCTTGAGAGCCAGGATGCCTTAGTTTTATTCCCAGAAAAATTGTAGACCAACTACAGAGGTGGAGATAATAACAATTTTTCCATGTTATTTCAAGTCTTCCCTCTAGAATAACTAGTAACTTGATGCTAACGTAAAAGAAAAAGAATGTTTCCCTAATCTCCATCCATCTCTAAACTGGAAACTTAGAAGTCTGTGGTCAACACTCAGGCATGGTGTATAATCTTCCTATATGAAATGTTATTGACCAATTGGTGCTCTTATTTTCAATATATATTCTGTCGGCTGTCAGAGGTAAAGACAGCCTAATTTATTTCCACACAGTATTGATCTTGCCTTCCTTTGGAATTTAACAGGTATGGTATGATCCAGAAGGCTATCATTCCCTTCCAGCTTACCTCAACAGCTTGAACAATTTCCTCCTGCGAGTAAACATGTCAAAACACGACGCTGCCAGACACGGTAAAGTTACTGATACAGACTCGTCTTAGACTCTGCTACTTTCGTGATTCTCCCAAATAAAAATGCAAGTGAGATCCCATTTCCTCCCAGTGGCAGGTATTTTTATGGTATCTTCATCACAGATCTTTAAAAGCATGTGGAAGGAGCAACTATCACCAGATGGAACATTCTTGATAATCCCCTTAACTTCAGGCTAATTTACCTTTCTCATTTATCAAGTTAGGAAAATAATGTTGACTCACAATTACTTCTACTTTTACATTTAGTAATTATATCTCTGAGAAAAATACTTTATAATTGCTTGTTATAGCCTAAAATATCTTTAAATTAATTGATGTGAATAAATAATATTCACAAATCTAAACATAAAGATCAAACTTTTAAACTAACAGCTTTATACCTGACCCAAACTGTTACCATTCATTGAGCATTTACCATCTGGCACTTGCTTCGTAATAAATATTGCTAATTCTGACATGCACTATCTGTTAAGGTTCCCTACTATTATTTCTCTGGGGCTCAGAAATGGTATCAAAACTCAAATCTGAACACAGGTATGACTCCTGCTTCTTCACTTTTCTAATATTTCTACAGTCTGTACTTCATTTTTCCTCCTACTTCTTTGAACTCAACTAGGCCTACTTCAGTTGCATTTCCCAAGAGGTTTAACATTTTGAGCTATTTTTTTCCAATTCAATTACTTTTCAACAGACCATTTCATCTTCATATGCTTTGCTCAAATTATATTCCGATACTGATCCTAAAAATATACGAATGAAGAAAAACCGAGTAACATGTTCACCAATCAGGATAGTTTCTAGCCTTGTAAGTAGTGTAGCAAATCACCTATTGAATGGGAAAAAGACACACATGTCTTTTAGAAATGTCAGTTTCTACTTTCATCTCCCTGCTGTTGGGCATAATAGAGTCAAGCTAGATGTGCTAGTGATTGTAGAAAGAAGCTATAGCATCAAACATTCGTTGTAGCAAGAGAAACTTCCGGAATCTTCATTTCAGAGAAAACTGTTTTTCCCCAGCTGCTTTGGCATTTTCCTAGAAGGGAGAACCAGGAAAAACAATAACAAAATAACAAGATTGATAGCATACTTAGAACTAAAGCATCAATAAAGGGGATAGTCAAAAGTAATAAATTAAATGAAATGGTGACTAAAGCCAGGTAGGTCTGGTGTCACCTAGTTTGAAATACAGTTGAACTTGACTTTCCACAGGATGCCTTATTCAGAGCAAATGACATTTGTTCCTGGGACAGATCATGAAAGTGTAAGAACTATAGAAATGATTAGGGGAGAACTGGCAACGGCATGAAGTTGAGAATGAGAGACCAATGCCACTTGAAGGGTCAGCTTTTAAAACCTGCACACAGGTTCCATTTATTAGCGCTCTGCATCAGGGCCAAAGCAAACTGAATCACTCTGAACTCCAGCAGGCTCCCTGTGGCTCTCACAACTGTACTTTTAAGTTACAGGCGTAAAAAATGAGAACTCTGGAACAGAAACTTCACATTTACCCTAAAAGGAAATTTAATTTATTTTCAATTTAAAAATAAGACTTCACTTACATAGAGATTCGTCATAGTGTGACTTCTCTTTGTTATCAATTTTTCTTACATAAACTTCTGAAAGTGTAAGCCTTCCATCTGTTTTGGAAGGAATGTGATTTCTTCCAAAGAAGACATCCTTGTCACCCTAAAATATTTTTATTGCTGGAAGCCAAGTCTGGGGTCTGTCATGGTAGTATTGTCTTTTAAAATCAGCTTCATTCTTCTCCTTCCACCCTCCTCCTGCTCTGCTGGTTGTTTTAAGTCATCTTTGTTGGAGTCTGTAGGAACTGAGATTTTGCTTTAGCTGTAAAATTGATTTTCTTTGAATTACAACATGCAAATAAAAATCTTTTAATTAGCTTTTCTTTGCAATATCAATATCTATTCTATTCATGTGGTTCCCTCTAGTGGTTAATTTAACATGAAAATTCTTTCTTCCCATGAATATAGACTTCGCTTATTTCATCTAACAATTATTAACCAACTGGACTCTTTTTAAAAAACATTGACATATCCTCCGCCCTATTGTTTATTTTTACCCTTTATTGCATCAGTGGCCGTGGTTGATGGAAAGCATCTTTTTTAGGTTTATCACTGTAGAGGCAACAGAAATATCTTATGTTTAATGTATATTGTTGTGAGAAAAATAATTGAAATTCTCTAAAATTTTATTATGCTTAATAAGCATTCTTTGACTAATCACTATCTTAAAGACATTCTATTGTATTCTGTAGAATGCACAGAGCTTTTTATATAGATTCCTAACCCTGATGTTTATTTCTCTTTCAGCTAAGGGTATATGTAATAATGGAGTTAGTACCAGCATTCCTAGTAGAATAAATATATTTGCAAAGATTCCTTTGGAAGACATAAGTACTTCCTGATTCTGAAATGCAAACCATAAATAAAAGAAATGTTTCCCCTCTACCTATACCATAATTCAGCAACAAGGTTTAAATAGGGCCCCCAGGAAAATTGAGTCTTAGTAAAAAGAGAGTCCATTAATTCACACAAAAGACAAGAAAAATGCTTTTCTTCAATGATGTGATTAAAATTATAAACCAAATTGGCTATTGTTTGTTGTTAGTTTTTTTGTTTTGCTTTAATTGTATTTTTTCTTCAACATACAATAATTGGAGAGTTCAATCTTAAAATATGTCATATTCTACTTAATGAAAGTTATAAATGTAAGTGAATGGAGAGGATATAACTTTAGGATGATCTATAATAATTAGATGCTATGAAAGGACCTTAATATCCTAATCTAGTGAACAGATACTATATGAGCAGCAATTGAGAAAGTTCTGCTCAGCTCACCAACTCTAGGGGTCCCAATAATTTAGTGCTGCATGGCAACTAGGTGAGTGCCTCTCTAAAGCTAGCCAGCATCTCTGAATCCCCCTGGATTTTTCTGTCTCACTGAAAATCCCTGAAGTGTCCCTCGAGCACCAAGTTTCTACTCTAGGAGACATCTAGAAAAACAGGCACTTTGGAAGCTAGGTTAGAAGAGGAGAGATCCTCTCAAGTTACAGTATTTCCCTACTTTGACCTACAGCACAATATAGAGGGAGGGGGTGATGTCTGTTCTTTAGTAGAGCCTCATATAATTGGTCACCCTCTGAATTCTTCATGCGAGTGTCACATATTTCTGAAGTGCTGTTTGAAATACAAACATACGTGGCCAAAGAAAGTAGAATCTAATTACTCTGATAGAAGGGGAAATGCAATATAAGAAATGTGAGTTCTTGCCCCTTCTTCAAAGATTCCATACGCAATGTGATTAAAAAAAATTTTTTTTATTTTAATTGTGAGTGCCACCAATTGTATGGCATTCATGAGATGGCATGGGAACCATTTCCCTCTAAAAGACCAGTCCCAACATAAAATTCTTTAGGTAAGAGCATAAGGAGCAGAGTATTCTGTGTTATTCATCTGCAAGCTGGTATTTCTGATGAACTGACTGCCTACTGATGCAAAGAACCGTCTATTCTTTCAGGAATCATCATGTATAGTCATCCTTATCCAGGGGTGCAAGACCAAGAACAAGCCACGTAAGTAGCTCTATCAGGCCTGACTTTCTCCTCTGCAGTCCAGCCTCTGTATAAAGGGCTAATTGGAAATCACAGTGAGTTGGTAATAGATGTCACTGACTGGACAGTTATCTGAAAGGGTATAGAGTGGAAGTTTCTGAAAGGGTATAGAGTGGGATTGCCAAGTAGAGCTTGTTGACTACATTCATAGGATCTTCTGCTTTTATCTGTCACTTGCCTACATGCTTCCTCATTTCAACTTCCCTGCAAAGCATTTAAGTACTATTTCTATGCTCAACAACTTACAGACCTTGCATGCAGCCTGTAACCCTCAGAGTCCATGGTTTTTCTGTCAACTGTACCGAGTCACTTCAGATGCACTAGAGCTATGTTTAGTCCAGGGTCACCACAGAGTCATGGAGAAAGATATTATCTGGCTGCCTTGCAGGAAGACTTATTTGTGTCACGGCCAACTCTTGTACAATTTTGTTGATGGTTTTAGTCATGAATCTTTCTGAAAGGAAAAGAGTTCCAAAAACGTATGTGTGCTTTCCTCTCCCTATTTCTCACTCTAGAATGAGCAGCTTAATCGATATTTTAGTGGCACTCTCCATCCTGATGGGCTACTCTGTCACCACTGCCAGCTTCGTCACTTACGTTGTAAGGGAACATCAGACCAAAGCCAAGCAGTTGCAGCACATTTCAGGCATTGGTGTGACATGCTACTGGGTAACAAACTTCATATATGACATGGTGAGTAATGTATCATGGTAGTAAAGACAGGATTCATTGGGGTAGAAGACATTAGCTTTATATTCAAGATTGTTTTTACCCTAGATTGTTCTGATAATTACCATAAAACAGTAAATTAATAGAAAATAATTTGCCTTGGGTGAATTCATCCATGGTTGGTGGAAAGAAAAAACTGCCTGCTCTGCCCTCATCTCTGTGGTCAGAGGATCTCCTGTATGAGTTCCCCAAAACATCTGTGAAAAGTCAATTCCTGTGACTCTCTTTAAACCTCTGAGACCCTTATCTTGGGAGTGATGCTTGCAAATATACATGTTCTAGGAAAATCCCCCAAGTTAGTGGTATGTACTCTGAAATTTGAGAATCACTACTATGGAGAAATAGAAAGTTAACAGCAGACGACCTAGCCCAATGGTACCAGATAATGACGACAATAGAAATTTAATCAACTAAGAGTAATGATTTGAAGTAGTAGCCCTGGCTGAAAGACACACTAGAGAAGATTAGTAGGAGAAAATAAACGATGAATTTCTTTGGTAGTTTTCTAATTTGCATAAAGTGGCCCCAAAGTTCAAATTTTCTTTCTTAACTCCAACTCTTCTAGCATTGACTAAAAACCCAGGGTGGGTATGCATTTGCCTGGTGATTATGGTGAAATTGAGCTCATTGGCTTGAAGAGTTGGAGAGTAATTAACGGCATATCCATTTTGTTAACATATTCAGTGAAGTCTGAAATGCATTTGTTGTAGAACTGAAATCTCAGTGAATGGTGATGACTACTAGGGACTTAATAGATCATTAATGTTAAGAAATCTTGTAAGTATACACTTCGGTGAAGGACTGCTTACTGCTTATAATTTGTTGTTACCGATCTGGTACTCATTCCAATTTAGAAGATTTTTCCTCCCCTATTAAATGACCATGTCTTTCGTTGTGTGCATCTTGCTGCAAACTCGTGAGCATTTAATATTTCTCCTTGCTGACAAGATGAAACACTGAGTTCTTTGTTCATATACCTGTGATTCCAAGAATGTGTAGAATCTGCTCTTCTGCTGTTTAGCACAGAGCAGCTCACACTGATAACCAAGCCTCAGAAATCAGCCATTTGAGAGTTCCAGCATTCAAAATAAAATCAATATTTTGAGGACTGAATCTAATACCAAGATACCTGGCTTATCTTTCTCACTGAACCTCTTGTCACTGAATGATCTCAAGTCTCAAAGCCTGGAGGCAGGAACAGCAGGGACTCTGACCTGCAGATCTGTAAGTGTGGAGGCTTGTAGGACCTCAGATTGTGGGAGACAAATTCTTGAGTGAAATCAATATAAAATAAGCTGAAGGTTACAAGCAACAGAAAGTAAATAAAAATTCATCTCTTCAAATATTTCTAGGTCACCTACTTATAGTTTTAAACTCCATAAGTTATTGATTATTTTTTAACAATACCATATGTTAAACATGATTTTACATATTCCTATAGGTCTTCTACTTGGTGCCTGTAGCATTTTCAATTGGTGTCATTGCAATTTTCAAGTTACCTGCCTTCTACACTGAAAATAACTTAGGAGCTGTGTCTCTCCTGCTTTTGCTGTTTGGGTAAGCTGCAGTGAAGACTGATTAACAGAATTGAATGCTGCTAGACACAAACAAGACTTAAATATCATTAGCTAATTTATAATTGTTTAGGGGTTTTATTAGGCATGAATTATAACTAACAATACATTACACTTGCTAGTCCATAGAGTATAAAGTATTATACTTCTGAAAATGAATCTTGTTATTAATAGCAATACCTACCATTAATGGGCAATTACTGGGTGTCAAGTGTCATGTTTAGCAATTTACATATGTAATTTAATTTACATAGAAATGGAATCTTCAAAAAGATCAGAAAAGTATATACAAGTATGAATTAATGCATTAACACATTATGAGTATGTTATACAGAAAGAATATATATTCATGTATTTTAATGTTTATATATGTCTAAGAGCACACATGCACATATTGTTTCTGTATGAGAGTAATGCAGGTTGATAAAATCAATACTTAACATAACAATTGTTTCTTCCCTGGCTGCAGGGGTAGTATGCATTTAATTAGCAATTGAATTGATGAAAGATTTCTCTCTCTCTAGTCAATAATCATTGCCCCCAAAATTGCTCAAGTATTTGCTGAACATGGCAGAGTCAGCTTCCAAGCAAACGATCTACTTAACGAGCCTATACTAATGTCATTTTTCCTCTGTTTTAACTTATAAGAGTAATATTGATTAAATTCATATTTCTGAAATAAAAATAAAAAATCTCTCCTGGATAGGGTAATACCATCTCTAGGAGGAATTAATTTGTCATTGTCATGGCGTAGGCTGTTCGATGTTCCTTAAAAGAGAAAAAGAGAGGCTTCTTATTGTCATTTACAAAAACACCTATGTAATTTTTCTTGTCAAGAAAAATAATAAAAGGGAGATTTACTACAAGGCTTGGAAACTCATCCCTAATGTTTATTTTTAGTTTGGAACCCCATCTAAAGGCATTATCTACTTTGCAAAGAATGATTAAGAAATGATTTTAATTCTTAGTACTATTGACCCACAGATATGCCACATTTTCTTGGATGTACTTACTGGCAGGACTCTTCCATGAAACAGGAATGGCTTTCATCACTTATGTCTGCATCAACCTTTTTTTTGGCATCAATTCCATCGTTTCCCTGTCGGTGGTATACTTTCTTTCCAAGGAAAAGCCTAATGATCCGGTAAGGTCCTTTATTCGTCTGTTAAACTTAAGTGAATATATCAAAAACTTCAGCTTGTTCAGGGTAGAAAGATTTTCTGTTTCACCTTCTCTAAATAGAAAAGAGAAATTTCATTTGATTCTATTAAATTTAGTAGAGGAGAAAACACAGTTTTTAAAACTTCTTTTTAGGTTCCCTCTAGGCTAATGCCTCGGATTTTATCTACCCATGTCAAAACTATTGATGTTTGATAGGAATTGAGTAGGGTGATGTGGGTGAAATCATTTATATTGTGCGACACTGTAAAAATCATGCAAGCAAATGCCAGCTAATCCTTTTACTTATCAACCGATTGTTACAGTGTGGTGGTGACAGGGACAACGGCTTAGTTATATGACTATAGGTTAAGATGCACTTGAACATTCGTGGAAAAAAATCCTAATTCTCTCCCTTACAATCATGTATTGAAATCTACTCATTGTAAGCATCACTTTCCTTTCAGCATGGACAATTATGATTAGTGAGAAGGGAGGTGTTAACAGTGCCAGACACTTGAAGGGAAAAGAATAGAGAGGAAATGAAGAGTATGGAGGAATAGACAAGCACCCTCCCGGAGAAGGAAAATTCGTGAGATGGTTGACCCCAAGCGTGAATGTTAACAAGAGCCATTTGTTCCTCATCAAGGGGGATGTTTTTCTTCTTCCCTTTCATTTCACCATCTTAGTTCCTCTCCAAACAGGACTTACCTTCAGTTCTGAAATTACTGTACTAAATACCTCATTTATTTAGGCACCTTCCAGTATTCTGCAATAGAACTCAATGTGCTACCTATTTCTATATTCCTAGGTTCTAAGTCGGATCTAGAAGTGATTCTGACTCTAGGTTTTTCCTTACACATTGTTTTCTCAGGTCATGTCAAGGAAAATATAGTCCTTTCCTGCTTGTCTTTTAGTAACAAATATTCACCATTTGGGTATAGTAAATAATTTGTTTGTAAATTTGGCATACATGAGAGATAACGGCCAATGTCGATAAACTTCACAAGTTTCAATATTTGTCTATATTTAGTTTTACATGTCTGTCAGTGAAGTTTAACACTGAGCTTCATTTTTATTTTTCTCATTTCAGACTCTAGAACTTATTTCTGAAACCCTCAAGCGCATATTCCTGATTTTCCCACAGTTCTGTTTTGGATATGGTTTGATTGAACTTTCTCAACAGCAGTCGGTCCTTGACTTCTTAAAAGCATATGGAGTAGAATATCCAAGTGAAACCTTTGAGATGAATAAATTAGGTGCTATGTTTGTGGCTTTGGTTGTTCAGGGCACCATGTTCTTCTCATTGCGACTCTTAATCAATGAATGGATCATAAAGAAACTCAGGTAAATACAATGAAAACACTACATGTGACATCCATGACAGAGCTGAATCCCAAATATTTAGAGAGGGGTTAATATAAGCTTTTCCACTAGCAGTATGGACATGTTTTGCTCAAAAACTTAAAAATATTGTCACATAATTCACCTTGCATTGAATTCAATAAATAGGTTATCTGACTTTACTAGATGTCTGCAAGCATTGCTGTCATGTGAAGGAGTAAAATTAAATAAGGACAATTATTAACCTTAAAGAGATTAAGATTCACTGATCGAGAGAATATATGCACATAAACAATGGAGTCTGAGTTGAGTTTGGAAGGACAGAAGTAAAATGTGAAAAGAAGATGGCAAGTTAATATCTTAACAGTGGGTTGGGGAAAAGAAGATTGTAAAGTAAGGACATAATCATAAATGAAAAAAACATAGACTATCGACCCAGCAATTTTATTTGTAGAAATTGTTCTGATAAATGTGTTCACATATAGACATATAGACATAATTAAGCATCGAGTTATTATCATAGCAGTCATTCCTAATTGCAAAAGAATGAAACCAAACTAAATGTCTTTTATTTAGGTACTGTTTAAATAATTATATACATAATTTATAAATAAAACACTATACAGCCACTAGAAAGAATGATACAGTGCATTATATTTGGGGTTACTTCTAATATTTATTAAGTGAGGAAGAAAAGGTTCAGAACTATGTATCACGTATATTAGTGTTTAAGTTATAAAAGAAAATAAGCAGAAAATTTTTATAAATACATAGGCATAGAATACTTCTAATTATGGGTTCTGCTACTTTTATGATTGAAGACTATTTTTTCACTATATCTTTGGTACCATTATAATTTTAATAAATGATATGCCTGTATCACCTATTGAAAAATAAAATGCAAGTTAAAAATACTGAAAAAAAAAGACAAGAGAAAAAATTGAAAAAAATCTTGGTGGCATATTCGAGAAATGAGCAATACAATTTGATCAGAACATGGAGCAAATGTAATGAAACAGTAGGAACTAAAGCATATGGTTGAGAGATGATGTTTTCTGTTGCATAGTTTGGTAAAGAGCTGTGATTTGAACTTCAATCAACAAACTAATAGTCATTCATTAACAGTTTTTGAACAAAGAACAATATGCTCAAACGGTGCTTTTGGGGATTATTTTTGTGAAGAAGTGTAGTTTGAAATGAAAGCTTCAGACACTGGAATAGTTTGAGGTTCCTGGAGAAATCTTAGGTGAGAAAGTGAAAGTCTTTAATGGTAATATGGATAGAAAGAAAATGATCAATGTTAGCATGTAGTAAAACATTTCCTGTACTAAGAGCCTGGGTACATGAGTGGATTTTGGAGTGGGGAAAATTCAAAGAAAATATCACAGTTGTAATCTCTGGAGATATTATTAGAAGAAATAGGGACATTGACAG
Source organism: Solenodon paradoxus (assembly GCA_004363575.1). NCBI lineage: Eukaryota > Metazoa > Chordata > Mammalia > Eulipotyphla > Solenodontidae > Solenodon > Solenodon paradoxus. Next base: position 505,705 of record RJWH01000030.1, read on the forward strand.
GGAGATCTGAATTGATTCATTGGGTTTTTTGAATGTTTTATTTAATTTGGTATTCATTAGGCAAGATACTGAGTGCTTTTGAGAGTTGGTGAGTTTTCAGAGCTGATGACCTTAATATATTGAATGAGACAATCACAGTAAAGAATACAGAATAACATTCACATTACCGATGAAAACGAAGTAGAGGATAAAAAATAATAAAAAGATGATAATTATCTTGGGTTTGTAAATGTTGAATTATACTAATGACTCTGGTCTCAATGTTAAGAAGTAACTTTCAAACCCAAATACACCTCCTTGTTAAAAATAAATGAAGACTCTGAATTGTAATTGCAGGTATATAAGCATTTAAAGCATAGAAAGCAAAAACTATTTCCCAAATATCATAGTGACTATGGTAAAGAGTGTTCATGCTAATTTTTAAGTTATTTGAGTACGACTAATGATTAACAAATTTAAAACAAACAGTTTGTGTGGTAGTATACTTTTAGTGAAGTGAAAACTCATTAAACATGTCAAAATTGGTTCCACTTCAAAATCATGAACGCGAAATCACTGGGTTAAAATTTTAGACTCTTCTTCAGAAACTTTCATTCTTTACCCGCAATGGAAACAATAGATGAAGATGAAGATGTGCGGGCTGAGAGATTAAGAGTTGAGAATGGTACAGATGACTTTGACTTGGTCCAACTCCATCGTCTCACAAAGACATACCAACTTATCCACAAAAAGATTATAGCTGTAAACAACATCAGCATTGGGATACCTGCTGGGGAGGTAAGGAACAATGTTTTGCTTCTAGCATTCACTTACTTAGCTCATAAATGACAAAGATCTTTATTATCCCTTAGCTCTTTTCTAGAAATATGAAAGTAAACCTCTAAATATTTCAGTGGACTCTATCGATAATATTTATAAGTGTCCATGGGTTAGTCACCCTATACATCTTCCCTTGTGGCAGGAAGGATTCACCACATACCAAGTCCTGAGCCCCTTCCCACACTACTGTCCCTGGGGTTGACTTTTAGCAAGAGGCCAGTGCTCCCTGCTCCCTTCAACTTCTAGATTCCAGGCCTCTTCAAAAGGAGCATAAAGAAATCATTTATCAGAACTGAAGTCCTAGACTGCATCCATTTGTATTCTTGCCATTTTCTTAGAAGCACTATGAAGGCAGTTTTGAAAGAAAAGAAAATGTGGACTTGCCCCTTAGTTTTCTGAGCAGAGCTGCAAACTAAATGCATCAAATTTTTCAATAACATAAAGAAATTATTACTTCAGTAGCATATTCACCAGAGTTGTGATTTTGTGTGAGTAATGTGAAATCTATAAAGGTAATTACTTTGACAGGTTAGCACATCTTACTGGTGGGAATGTTTTATCATGACAGGTAGAGGTGTGCTGTAATATAATATGTAAAACAAGACCTGGGTATATCTACAAATGTTGCAGTGGTTGAAGGCAAAAGATACCTAAGTACCTTTTTAAAAGAGAAAATTTTATCAAATGTCAACAGAACACTACATTAACCAGGAATAACTCCAGTGATTTTTCTTGGTAATTGATTTCACCCAGAGAGAAGTAGAAAAGTGATACAATAGTGACATGTCTTTGATTTGGACTAAAGTTTGCATCCTTTTTTCCCTCCCCCAAAACCAGTGCTTTGGCCTCCTTGGAGTGAATGGAGCAGGAAAGACCACCATCTTCAAGTTGCTGACTGGTGACATAATTCCTTCAAATGGAAACATTCTGATCAGAAATAAGACTGGGTATGCAAACAGATGCTTCACATTAACACACACAAGATAATTAAATGAGAAAAATAATTCTGTGTTCTTTTGTCATACATTACTAATTTCTTAGAGTGATAAAACAGATCTTCAAACGAGTAGGGATTTTTAAACCTTTAAGAGTGATTATGATATTAAGATTATTTTACCTTTGGTTCGTTGAAATCACCGGTCATCATGACCAAGATTGAGTTACCTTCCCAGCATGTACAGACTAGATGGAACATAGGTTTTGAAACTCATCTGTGATTTTTATTTTCTCAACTCAGATCTCTGGGTCACGTTCACTCTCATAGCTCACTGCTTGGCTACTGCCCACAGGAAGATGCCTTAGATGACCTGGTAACTGTGGAAGAGCATATGTATTTCTATGCCAGGGTTCATGGAATTCCAGAAAAAGATATTAAAGAAGTAAGTATAAATGTGAAAGATCAGTTCATTTGAAAACCATTATTGTTTCTGTTTCCTACCCACTCACCCTCAGGACCAAGTTGTGTCTGGAAAACTGACTTTTCCTCCTGGTTATGACAACGGAAGGAGTCTTAGTTTGGTTGTGCGCGTCACCCGCACACCTATGAATTAAGCTTTAGAAACCCCTTGGCCTGTGTCTGTTCCGTTACCTTTTAGCAGCTGTCAGATAAAGGATCTGTTGCAGGTTCTGGGTTGGGCATTAGTTGGTGATAGCTGGATATCCTTTAGTGTTCAGATAAGTGTTGAAACATAGAATTACCTGCACAATGCCCAAGTAAAATAGAATACTTCCATTTTGATTTTTTTAGTGTGATTTTTTTTTTTTTTTTCAACTTCACTGAAACAATTTGCTTTTTAATGGAATGGCTAACCCTCAGGGCAATTTCCTCTAGTTCTACAACCCTGGGGTCCTGGTGAAATCCTCCTAGAATTCCACAATTTTCCATGGCAATTTAACAACAAAATAGACACAAGACTCCTAAACTAACACATTAATGTTTTGGTACTAGATCAGCTTTAAACAAACCTAAAGCCTTCCTGACCACTCACCCCTCAATAAAAGGAAAGATGAAATGGGGAAGACAATCTATGAGAAACTTGCCTGGCAAAGTACTGAATTCTGTCTTAGTTCTTGTAAGTGTTACAAGGAAATGTAGTGTTAATGCAGAAAAAAGAACCATCTACAACTTAACACGCAGTATACATTTGGGGGAAAAGATCCCATCTGAAAATGGGGCTGCAACAAAATTGCTTTTATTCCTTTAAATGATTGTGAATTTTTCAGTGGACCTTTGAAAATAAAAATTACATCAATGTGAGTTTAAATGGTTGAATTTTTTTCAGATCCATGTTTTTTCATTATCAAACGTTCTTTTCATAAGCATTTTTCCCCCTATTACATGCCTAAAGTATTTGGGCAGGGGAAAATCAACCTCACTCTTCTTGTATGTCCGCAGATTGTTCAGAAGCTCCTTCGGAGACTTCACCTGATGCCTTACAAGGACAGATCTACCTCTATGTGCAGTTACGGCACAAAACGAAAATTATCCACCGCACTGGCCTTGATAGGGAAACCTTCCATCCTGCTGTTGGTAAGAAAACAATCATGAAAAGGGCTACAACATCATGGGAACCACATATCCAATATTCATTATCATTATTGCAGCAAACCTTTGTTGAGGTATCACTCTATGGTGCTGATTTTGAAAAGCACTTTATAGATACTATCTCATTAAGGGAACTGAGAGCAGCAAATAATCTCTTGCTATGGTATGCCCTCAAAATGTTTTGGTCAGTTTCGGAGGAAACACTTGACATGGGAATAGGAAGTAGCTGAAATAAATTCAACCAAGCAAGTAAAGTTATGAACAATGGTAGAATTTGCTTCCCAGTTATTGAAGAAGGCACTTTTCTTATTAAACAATTAAGTGAAGTATCATATTTTGCAACGTCGACGGAGGAAAGACATATTTTAAGACCGAGTGTTGTGTTAAAATTTAATTTCCTTGTTACCTAAAATATGATTACCAGATCAGGATGTGATTGACAATATGCCATTTTATTTTATCTGTCTTTTTGGAAAGAAGAAATGCATCAAATATGTATTTATATTTTGATTTACAGCTGGAAAATTAAATTGATCATCTGCAAATATAAATTACACACTGGGTGGCAGAGCATTCTGCTCTAAGAGTCAGATATTTAAAAGGTGCTTATTTAAAGAAATAAGCTTGCCCTGATTTTGAAAAATTCTTTTATTCACAGACCTTCAAGCTCTAATAGAACCTTAACTATATGCAGTAAAAATCCACTTATAAATCACCGTTATTCTAGAGATTAAGTCATACAGAGGATCAGATCTTTTAAACTGCCCAGATGGAATGATGTATGACCCCACTTTCTATAATACCAGAAGCTTATGATGTATTATATCCTTGCCAGTTGATGCTTCTAATGGAATTCTATTGGCCAGGTGTCCCCTAAATGGAAACAAGCAATCCTTGGGCACCCCATGAGATAATAGATGTAAAGAAATTTAAAATGCTAAAAGAGCTCTATGCAAATGTTATGTATTAATGAGACAAATAAAAAAAGCAGGCCATGGAGAGAGAGGTACCATATCTCCTCTCTATGCATTTACTATATGTGCTGTCATCTTCAGAAATAACAGTGCTGACAATAATCCTTCACTCTTTTCCCAAATTAGTCCTCATTCCTTTCTTTAAATATAAATGTAGTCTCTTGCTATAAAAATAAGCCTCTGGTAACCCTATGTACATACTTTACAATAAAGGTCTCTATTTTTTAGTTTTTAACTAATCTTGACCTATAATTTGCTTTTTAAATCATTTATCAAGAGCTACTATTATGGATATCATCCATTGCTACATTTCTAATTTGATGTCTGAATCATTTTTCAAAGTATCATTGACTTTAAAATATACCGTAGATCTTTTAACTCAGCAAGTTCTGTAAATCTGATTTTTATTTCCCAAGTAGGATTACATTTTAATTAATAGCATACAACTAAAAAGACACCTCAAACATGCTAACTGAAAAATCTAATTGTGTTCTCCCTGCTTCATAAAATATACTGTCACTCTCAACCACAATTCTGCTACCGGGAACAAGGTAGCAATCTTGCTGCTGGGGCCTCAAGTATCTATGTGACAACGTAATATTAGATGTAAAACTCTGTCAATAATTGAAGCAGAATTTTTTTCCAAAGAAGCCTAAGAGACAAGTGTAAAGTAACAGGGTATCAACTTCCCGGAGACACTTTTTAAAACAGATTGACAATTTTAAATGATTAATTTTGAGCTTTTTGACAGCTACAGAAAGAAGCCCATTAAGTATAAAACAAGTTAGTCACAGAACTTCGCAAAGCGATTTCTGTTCTAAGCAAGTGAGACACAGTGATTCATGTAAAGAGCCTCATTAAAAATTAATTAATTTGATAAATTTTTCTTGTAACTTTCTATTAAGGATGAACCAAGTTCTGGGATGGACCCTAAGTCGAAGCGGCACCTCTGGAAGATCATCTCAGAAGAAGTACAGAATAAATGCTCTGTCATCCTCACATCTCACAGGTAAATGTGACATTTAAAGTCAAATGACACCCTTTTAGGATGACGATGGGAAAGGGTAATCCCATGGAATATATATGCTGATAATTGATGCATACAATCAAAGTATTTTATACTTATAGGAGCAAATCAAACATGTTTCATGGTGAGACTTCATCTCCTGTGGTGAGAAATGGCCTCAGTAATTTTTAAAAAATCAAACTTCTTTTTAAAAACAAACTTCTCATCACTAATGACCCTCTTAGTCAACTGATTCCCTGTTGCCTATCTCAGAAAGTTCAGAATCCTTGGGCTTAGAAAGCAAGGTCTTATGTCTTCAATATTTCCAGTTTTAATTCTCCTCTGGCATCTTGGCATCTTCTATCAGTCATTGAATGACTTGTGTTCCACATATACTCACTGTCTATGTCTCTCACCGCGCCTTTTCTGTTAACTATGCTTTCTACCTAAAATGGCCTTTTCACAAACTCTCCAAATTTGCATCTTACCAGTTCTTTTAAGTACAAGCTCACAGGTGTCCTTCATGAAGTAGACCTTCTCCATCCGTGAAATATAAAAGCTCTTAAAGACTTTCTTACCAGGTTGACCTTGTTTTAAGTTCATTCTTTCACTGGAGTTATCACACAGCGTGAAAAGTACTAGATTTGTTTGTCATCAAAAGACTTGTTTGTATCCTTGCTTTGCCCCATCACACTCAGTGTTCTGAAGTCCATCATTTCAGTGTCCATGTCGTTTTGCATGAAGAGGGCCATGTGATACCTAAGAGCCACTCTAGTTCTCATAGTTCATGAAATGAGAGATTGTATAATAAGTACAGGTTTAAAACCAATTCTCAATACAAAAACATATGGCTACCTAAATTTCGACATACAAGGCATAATGAAAAATGCAATTTTGTTTTGGAAACTCTCCTTAGGAAATGTAGGTCTTGAGTCATTGCTTGTCAACACTTGAAAGAAATACCATGTTTGACAGAGGGGGCATTCCAAGTGAGAGAGAGTGTCTCATGTCTGAGAAGAAATAAAAATAAGCCCTACCTGCAAACATTTTATTTCAATTTTAAAAGATTTCTTTTTGTTTCAAGGGAAGAATACATTTTAAAGGAACTAACACATTATTTCTAAGGTACTATAATGAAAGAGTCAAACTGACATTCGTGAACTTGAGACCAATTTTATGTGCCCAGAACGTTGATGTGATTCCGTGTCATTGCAGCATGGAAGAATGTGAAGCCCTCTGTACCCGGCTGGCCATTATGGTGAACGGAAGGTTTCAGTGTATTGGATCTCTGCAGCATATAAAGAGCAGGTGCAAAACACATGCCTTATTGACCACAGGATGTGGGATAATCGGGCTGTTTGTGTTACATTTGCCTTCAGCGATGATCCCAGCAGCCTCTCCTGTAAAGATTAGTAAACCTAGAATGGAGACACTAGCCGTGGACTCGCCTTAATGTTAAATGCTCTGACTGATACTGAATGTATATTTAGTTCAAAAAGTCTAGAAGTTCTTAAAGCTTTTATTTTTAAATTGAATCCACAGCCAAAGTAACCTCAGGAAGCAATTTCAGGAGTTTACTCAATGACAGATTAGACTTTAACAAGTACATGAAGGCATAGATTTTTATCGAACATGTTGATTCACCATTTGCACAGACTTTCAGTAAGTTATTGAGCATTTTTACCACATGCAAACCTTTTCATCAAGAGTGCATTGGAGGAATGTGCTTAAAAAGCATATAATCAAATGAAAATTAAATTAACATTTTATATTTGCACAGTGGATGAGTATTTATACATATCCATGTTAATCTCCAAATTTCAGGAGGTTACTTTATACACTTATCTGTACAGCAACTTGACCTATTTTTATAAAATAGCATTGCCAAGATCTTCAAAAAAGGTAAGTACAGCTTTCTGTGTTGTTCTCAGAGAGTTGGTTATCATTTATTTACCAGCTCTTTTCTTGAAACGAACAATAAGCTGGAATATTGATTTTTTTATGATTTAAAAACCCCAGTGACTTTACCCTTTACTATTGACACCTAGTCTGTAACAACTTGCCTCTCAAGACCTTGTTTGCTTGAAATTAGAAAGTATTTAACTATGTAAGTTGATTATCCACTGCCAATTTGTAGATGTCAACAAAAGTCAAGATGTTGTGTTTTCTTTCTAGCATGCTTTTCGGCCACGGTCTGACTCTGCTGAGTGGTAGAAATAAATTAAACAGTGTGGCGTGCGTGCACTATTTCCAGTTGGCAACATAGCCTGAACTTATAGGGCAAAATGACAATCTTTATATAAGGAAGGGAGTATAATGGCCAATTTGGGCCTTGTTTCATTGTCTAGGATTCCAGGGGAGCTATTTCAGCAAAAGATAACATATCCTATTTTGCACTTTTTTTTCTAGGTTTGGACGAGGATTTACTGTGAAGGTTCACGTGAAGAATACCAAAGTGAGCATGGAGGCACTTACAAGGTTCATGCAGCTGCACTTTCCAAAGACATACTTAAAAGTAAGAGAGCGTCCCACCTTTTGCTCTTGATTGGATTTGAGGGTCATATTTTTTTTTTAAAGAAAAATGCAGGTTGAAATGAAGATGAGCAGAGGCAGGCAGGCAGACAGACAGGGAGATGAGGACGAAGCCTTTTTATTTATTTTATGTAGTTTTTCATCTTGGTAGTTCTCCCGGGTACCAGGGCATGAATCTGGGACCTTGGGATGTACGTGGTCTGCGCTCAACCACTACTCCACCAGGGTGCACCCTGATAGTCGTAAGTTAGTATCATAGCAGATGTTTGCCATTTTTCAAGCTGACCACAGATTTATTATTCATTTCAATATATTTACTAGTTTAAGATGCATAAGATTCTCAAAAGTACCCTTAGTATAAGCAAATAGAACCTTCAAACTAATTATACATTTTTGTAGCTAAAGTTACACAATGCTTTTGCATATCTTGATTGACTTCTTTCTTACAAAGGCTAGTGACCATACTGTATACATTTTTAAATTGTAGACCAGTTTACAAGTTATGTGTGTTCGGGAGCTGGAAGATGACAGAGATCATATGATCCAGGACATTTCTCAGGAAAAATTATAGAGCTTCAGAATGTGACACCTAGAAGATATGATCTTCTTCACTTCCCTTATTTGAAAGATAAATCAACACAGGTTTAGACAAAACTGCTTAGAAGTCAGGTTCTTTAAGCCTCAGACTAGTTGAAACATTTTTAGTTAATGTCATCCTACATACACATTGCCACAGTATTGCCATAATGATAAAAGCATACCTATCTCACATTGTGCATAATTAAATATACTTGGCAAAAGACTTCATAATGGTATCGTATTTGATGTACAGGTAATTTGTAGAAGATGATTATAGCATTGCTATAATATATATATATATAGTCATTGCTCTTAAAAAGGAAATCATTGTAGACTGGTGAAAAGAAATTGGCAGATGGGCTGAGGTCAAGCTGTGCTGTGTGATTTCTGAAAGACATTTGAAATCTCTGAGTCTCATGTTCCTTGTTCATCAATTGAAATAATGACATTTACGTCATAAGAATGATGTGAGAACTAACTAATACAATGCCCACAAAGATACTACATAAACCATCAGGTGCTATATTAATATGAAGTGATTTAGAGAGTAAAGCAGAGTACAGTTTTTAAAACAATTCTTTTATCTCTACAAAATACCTTTAACTCAACCACCCAAGCCTTGGCTAACTTCTCCAGGAAATAGCCTTTTATGGTCCTTCTCCAAGCCCACTTTCTGTCATCTAAATTCAAATCAGATTTGGAAATTTAAGGACATTTTTCTTGCACCAGTCACATTGGCCATGATGCTTTTTCCTTTAGTGTATTTCTGGGTTGAAATCTTCATCTATTCACTGGGTGATGAGATGACATTTACCCTGCTCTGTTCTGTGTAGGACCAGAGCCATACAAGGTAAATGCAGTGATGGATAATGTTTGATTTCTTTCTGAAACCAACTATACTTTACAAATGGTTTCTTCATTGCCAGAATGGAAATAGCAAGCACATAACTGCTGGAGTCAAAATAAGTCAGGTAGCCCGACAGCAGTGATTAAGGTGATACAAACACAAGTCAATGACAGGACTCAGACAGTGAACGATGGAGGGAGTAGAGGACATCACCCTGAAATACAGTCTTAATCTGTTCCATGTAGATTATAGGGGTACATTCTAGAGTAACAAAACAAGCTAGTGATTAGGAAAGATTATCCAAGGGACTTATGCCATAATATTTGAGTTTGTTTGTTTTGAGGTTTTTGAATTGGCTGTTATAATAACTCAGATGTGGAGTTATGGTGATGATCATGAAGCTAATAATATTGATGACACAAATAGAGAAGCCAGGTTAAATCTAAATAATGTAGGGCAACTGATTAAATATGCAGAAAAGCAAGGTGTGGAAAAAGATACTCCAAAGAATTAAGAATAGATTCCTAAGTAGCTGGTAATACTAAGACCTAAATTTAAGAAACTAAAAAGAATTTTAGGTTGAAAGAGGAGGCACACTATTTAAATGAAGTCTCCTAAACAATGCTTTTGAAATCTAACATCTTCAGCCAGTATAGATTGAACATGTAATCCCTAGCCTTTTAGAACAAATCTAACATAAAAATGAAATTTCTAAGTGATTTCTGAAAAAGCTCATGTGAGCTAAGCATAATCTGCCATCTGAAATGCCATTCTACAATATGTATTTTTTTTCTAGGAAAGACTAATGACTTTATAAATGCCCATGAGTGTAGAGCGCTTTGGAATTTTCATTAGCTTTTTAATTTGTTTTCTCTTCGACATTCATAAAACTTTCATCTCATCTTAGCAAGCTGTTAGTTTCAAACATACCCATTGTTTACACTATAGCATCATTTCCAATGGGATGACTTACGGTATTTTCCTAGCTCTTGGTCAGGTTATAGTTAGTTGAGTCAATATTACCTGACATTGCCATTGTTTTTCCCTTTGGTTCCCACAATATTACCTGAAATTGCAAAAAAAAAAAAATTTTTTTTTCCTTTGGTTCCCACAGGATCAGCACCTTAGCATGCTGGAATATCATGTACCTGTGACAGCAGGAGGTGTAGCAAACATTTTTGATCTGCTGGAAACTAACAAGACTGCTTTAAATATCACGAATTTCTTAGTGAGTCAGACTACACTGGAAGAGGTAAGTATGATGCCGTTACCCATATGTACCATATCACAAATCGTTTGTTACACAGTCTGGTTATTTCTTTGTAATGACATTCAATTTATTTTTAAGTGGAATAGTATCTGTTTTGCATCTGAAAACTTAGCTGAATTTATTTCTAGCTGCATTTTGGAATGTTAGGGGAAATGTGAAAATCATTAACTATTATTAAATGCAAAAAATATTCTTCCCTTCTACAAGACAGCTATATCCATGCCCATAAGATTATATGTATATATAAAGCAACAGGACATTATTTTCACCTGCAAAGTAAATAGCCGGGAATGCTTTTCTTGCTTTTTATTTGATAGGTTTCTTAAATAGCGCTTCCATTGATTGGCTGCGTGAGTTAAGATAAGATGAGTTTAACTAGAGAGAATTTGAAGACAGACTTTACTCTATTAGATCCAGGCACCCCCAAATGGCAAATGCAAAATTTTGTTTCACTCACATTTGTCTTAATTATACATATATATATTCAATATATTATATATTCAATAACTTGAAGCTTCTTGGGTCATCCTTCATCAACTTTGCACTATTTTTCATTTCATAGAGCTTAACTAACCTGATATACAAAATAACTTCTCACATCTATCATTGGAATGGGTTGGAAAATGAGGCCTTAGAGGTCTCTGATTCAGTGTATGGTGCTGCATTTTATAGGCAAATTTTTACAGAGAATTTAGGTGATTATACATTTGCCAACACAAAAGATTCAGCCTTTGACTTGTACCAAGTATTAGCAACAAAGCACAAAAGAGATTCTCAATATTTTCAATCAATTCTTAATTGATTGAACCAGTGACTATTAGACTTAATGATTTCAAACAAAGTAATAAAGGGTAACTGTTAAATAATTGACTTACTAAAAAAAATGCTATTTTAATGTATTAACTTTTGAAGCTAGTGAATTTCTCCCAACATTATAATACAAGCATTTTATAAGAGCATAAGTTGGCATTTATAAGAGCATAAGTTGTATTTATATATGATAGTGGTATTGATGTAGGCTATATATATATATATATATACACACACATATATATGTGGGTACAGATATTTATTATAGATTTTTAGATTTCTGTTATGATCACAAATGTAGTTATAAATATAGGTACTATTTTCAAACCCTAGTTTAATTTGAATGTCTAAAGGAAGGATTCTGATTAATAGTGTGTGTATATATGGGATCATGTCCTTTTAAAATTTAGTTTTCTTATTTGTTTTCTCATTAGGTACGTGCATGTGAATGCATGTGTGTGTGTGTAAATTAACCTTATTCCTTTCTTTGGCTTACTGAGAACTAATAGCTTTATTTCCCTTGAAAAACTAGGTTTTCATCAACTTTGCCAAAGACCAAAAGTCCTATGAAACTGTTGATACCAATAGCCAAGCTTCCACCACAAGTATTGACTCACAGGATGATCAACTAGAGTCGTAGTAGATCCAGCAAACTCAATCTCAGCAAACAGCCAATGGCTTCATTTTGAGGAAGATCCACAGAAGATACCACATCCTCAAAATACCTTACTTTAAAAGTGTTATACTGCATGAAAGTTACAGTTGTGTAAGAGTAGCACGTAATATAAATGGAAAGTTTTCTTTCTAAGATCAGTGGATGTTGTTGCTACTGAAATGAATCCCTGTGTACTCCACACTGTGAGGATGCTAATGTATATGCTGGTGATTCTTATGCAAAGGTGAAACTACCTGAAGATGAATGTCTTAATTTATTACTTTCAGTAAAAAGCAGTTAAAAGGCATGGTTATTAGCAGTTGAAGAATAAGAGTGAGGAAGAAAAGTAAGGTAATTTGGAGTCAGTAGAGTTGGTGAGCAAATTAGATCATTTATTTCCAGAAAATAGCAGAGAGAGCATCATCATGAATACATGAATCTACTGTGATGTATAAAGTGCTAAGAACCAGATTAGCACTGGCAGTAAGCAGTGGGCATAATGTCTACATTGTATGCATTTTTCATTTTCAGTACCTCTGAATACATGGGAACATATTGAATCCAATATGGTGTCTTTCTAAAAGAATACCAGAGGAGGCCAGTTTACCCTGGTGGTAAACAATTTAGAATGATCCTTGACATGCCTTGACAATAGTAATGCACAGGGCAGAGCAAGAAACTACTTGCACTTGGGGGATAGGGGGGAATGGGTGTGTCAGCTGGGTAGAGAAAATCCTGAGAACTGATAGACAACTCATGTGCTGCTGGCAGGCAACATTTATTTTTTAAGCTCTTACAAAACCCCTCATATTCAGAGTCACTGTGCCGGAAACATTCCTGTGTAAGAAAAATGAACATGAAGATAATTTTCAGCTAATTACCCAGCTGACCCAGAATCATGTTTATGACTATAGGATAGACTTCTTAATGATGCCAAATGATAGGGCTCTAGGGGAAGGTATGTTATGTAACAGTTGTGTGAGTGTGTCTGTGTGTCTATGTGTGTATGTGTCTATAGAAATTTGCCAGCTTTGGTATGACTGTTGTTTTGGGAAAAAAACAAACAAACAAACAATAAACTGAAGTTTAGAAAAATAAGTACATGAAGTCATTTCATTTATTAGGGAAGAGATTGGAAAGTAAAACTTGGAGTGATGAGACCTACAAGTTCCCATATGATCTAACTCTTCCTATCGCCTTTCCACTCTCCTTTTCATTCCCTCCTTTGTAGGGTCTATCCCCGCTGGTCTCTTTCCAGTTTTTCTAGTCCATTCATTCTCCAAACCTTTGCATATGCTGTTTTCCTGTCTGAATGGTTCTTCCCACACTCTTTGTGCTTAGCTAAGAGTCTTCAGAAATGTTATTTTTGCTCAGAGCTCTGAGCTCTTCCCTACTTTCTCACTTAAAACCCAGCCCCACTGATCAAATACTAGATGTTATTCCTCCTCCTTTTCTGTCAAAGCATCACAATGTGTAATATAGCCAGAGTAACAACACACAGCTTAACAAATGGCAACAGAATTTGTTTTAGAATAGAAAATGTGTTCAGTATCATGCACAGATAAGCCTTTTGGAGTAGGAGGTGTAATTCTGAGAGCACAGATGTCAGCAGCCTACACATCAAAAAAGATGGTCATGCTCCATGAAAGAAGACAGAGATTTGTTTATCATTCATTGTTTTTGTGGTGATGCTGCTTGGTGGGTTGCTTACTTTGTTACTTCTGAATGATGAATGATAGTAGAAAGGGAAGAAAAGGTGAAAGACAGAAAGGAAGTTAAGGGAGTAGGAACCAGAGAAATAGCAAAAGGCTGAGTACTGAAAGAGATGGAAGTGAGAAAGTTGGGTGATTGAATGAACTTGTACCACCGTGAATATCCAAATCCATTTTCACATTCATCTGCTGTGTAGCCAGACTCTGAATTGTCCTCATTATCCATATATTTTCATTAAAGTCAGCCACCACTTAGACTGCCTGGTGTGAATAGAAATAGAGGAAGAGATGTGTTGCTGTCTTACTTGAAAAAGGTGCAGAACAAAAGGATGCCTCACCACAGGAGAGACATCTACAGAGGAGACCGTGGGAGAGAAAAGCTTTCGTACATATACATGGTGGAGTTTCTGATCCCCACAGGACATGGATCTCGGGGTTCCTGGTACTCTTACCTCCATCTCAGCAACGAGGGAAGCCCTTGTTGGTCTCGGAACTGACCTAGAGTCCTCACCAGTCTCTACACACACAATAAATATTTATAACACTCAATAAATATTTCTTATTTTAAATCGATGAATAAAACATAAACAAAAGAGAAGTGGACATGATTGGTGTGGAAACCAAGCCTCTTTATTCAGTTAAAATCTATGAAATGGCAGTGAAGTGTCCCATGAAGTATTTTATTCATGGAGAAGAAAAGGAAATATGAAGCTTGATTCCACATTACAGATACTACAGTGAATTCACTAGACTGGGAGGATTTTAGTATCATCTATGGAATCAGAAATCTAATGCTTTGCTTTTGTACATTTGAGTACATTTATTCTCTTTTTGTTCGCAAGCCTCTACTATGAAAGAATTTCTTGGTACATTTTTCCATTTAAGTAAGGAACATATGAAAAACTATTTGAACCTGCCTCTCTTTGGGCCTCTCTGCAATAGAGAAAATGCTTTGAGAATCCGTGGTTCTCAGGGGACCACCTCCTCTCTGCATAAGACTGCTTTTTAATGGGAGTTACCTAAATTACCTCTGAGGATTGTGGCAATCTTCCTTTCACCCTCTTTTAACTACTTAACTACTTAAAAGTTACTACTGCTGGCAGCCCAGTAGTTTCAAGACAAATTCCTTCGCAAAGACAAAAGGTTCAATAACCAGCCCAAAAGAAAACCTGATTTTCATAATACTAAAACATAGGATGCAAAATCAGAAGAATGGAAAATGATATTACAATTACCTTTTCCGAGTATGCTTTCTGCCTGGAGGATTCATTCTTCTCTTTGGAGATAATAATGCCCCTAAGAGCAAATGCCCTCATAGGAAAGGGTGGGTGTGACAGAATGACATCCTGGTGCCCCCCCTTAGGACACTGCCATCTACTTACTTCGTCAACATAGCTTCTCAACATAAGTGTTTAATATATAATCCTAGTCTTAAATAGATCAAGAGAGAATGTTATTATGTCGTCCAGCGTCATATGTCACAAAGTGAATCCTATCACTCCCCTGTTTGTAAACCAGACTAGCATTCCACCATTTGTAGGATGAAATGCAAACTCCTTAACTGGTCCTCAAAGTATTTCATAATCCAGCCCCCAAAGCTTCCCACTTCTCTTTCCCAGGTAATTCACACTCTGACTTCAATACATTTCTTGCTATTTCCTATTTTGACGAATCTTTTCTCAGTTCTGCGACACTTTGCTCACACGACTCTTTCGGCTTCAAAGATTTCTTTCCCCTTAGCTTTTGTCGAGAAACTCCTCTTCATCGTCATCATCACCCTTCTCTGGGGACTTCTCTTTAAAAGAACCTTCCCAGAGTACCACAGACAGAGTTAATTGTTCCAACCTTTATTGCAAACACATTTTGTACATGCCTCTGCAGGAGCATTTTCACAGTGCCTGATAAATCATCTCTGCATGCGTCCTTCTCTCCCCACTAGACTCTAAATTCTCTAAGAGCGGTGACCTCTTGTTTCTTCTCCCTGTATCTTCCACATCCAGCAAATACCAGTATAGTGTTGCTCAATAAATCTTGGAGGAACCAAAGAAATACCTTTCAATTTAAAAACATTTTCATAATTTTTGCTTTACCTTCTTTTACAATTATGTTTGTTTTAGTTTTAGAAACTTGATAAAATTTAGAGATAACTACTGGGGGGAAATATGCAGATGACCAACATTTTAAATTAAATTCACTTCATTAAAATGTCATGCATTGGATATACATGAAAGTGTGCTTAATATGGAATTTGCCCAAGATTATTAAAATAAAAACACATTTATAATCAGATACTTTCACTAAGGAAGAGTTATGCTTAATCACTGCCTTTGCATGAGTGGAAAAACTAATGTAAGACATAGTTATCATTGAAACAATAATAGCTCTACCGCATCATATGTTATTTAATTCTCACAACATACTTTCAACTTTAGCCATTTTTATTGATATGGATCCTGAAGGTTGGGAGTGGGTAATTATCTTGCCCAAAATCACACAGTAAAAAAGTAAATTGACTCCAGAGACTGTATTCTGACACAGACCACAAAACTGCTTGGACATTGACCACAGAACTGAGGTTATCAGAAGAGGAGGAGGAGGGGGCAAAGGGTAACGGGGTCCAACGGACAGTGGCTAAGGACTATTAGCAATGTGATCATGGGCATGGTGTGTCATTACATATTTGATGAAGCGTGAAATGCATATCTGAAATGTGCATTGCTTTGTAACAAGATTAACACAATAAAAATTAAAAAATTAGTAGTGTATCTAATGGTTAGTTTTTGTTTTAACAGTTTGTTGTGTGTTCCACATATACAGAAGATCATCCAGTATTTGTCTTTCTCTTTCATAGCAAATAATTTTGTTATTTTATTTTTTAACCTTTCCCCATTTTAATGTTTTATGATTCCATTCAAATGGGGACAAGGTTCACCCTTGTGGCTCAGGCACTAAACTGGCAACTGGGGTATAGACAACATAAAAGACAGGACCTGGGTTAGAGATAGGAGGGTGAGAAAAGGGGAGAGGGGAGCCTCTAAAATTGACTAAAGTGCTCTGTCTCTCCTTCCTTCCTTCCTTCCTTCCTTAATTCCTTCCTTCTTTAATTCCTTCCTTCCTTCCTTCCTCCCTCCCTCTCTCCCTTCCTCCTTTTGTCCCTCTCCTTCCTTCCTTCTTTCCTTCCTTCCATCTAAATTCTTCATCCTTCTCTCCCTTCCTTCTATTCTTAAAAAAAAAGGGGAGACCCAAAACTCGCAGTGTAAGGTACCATCACTACAAGTGGTATTTTTGAATCAAGTTATTATGTTCAAAGTGGCTCCTTTAACAGATCAAAACCAATTTTTAATTCTTACTGCATGGGGTCCATGGAGAAGTCTCTAGTTAAGAGCAAAGCCCTCTTTTAAGTACTTAACTACTTACAAGTTATTGCTGTTGGAAGCCAAGTAATTTCAAGACAAATTCCTTCTCAAAGACAAAAGCTTCAATAACCAGCCCAAAAAGAAATAGTAAAAGCTTTACTAGAGAAGTGTTCTTTGCCTTTGTCTAAAACAATTCAGTCATTAAATAAAGATATTCACTAAATATTATTCGACTAGAAAATTATTAAAAATAGGTTCCAGTTGCACCATATTATTAAGAATTAAGTAAATAGAAAGTCTTACCAAAGAAAGACCTCAGATTCAACTCCAGAAAAATCTTAAAACTTTCTATGAGATTATTTGATGAGAGGCACAAACATGTTAACTAAACGAAGAAATTTTCTTACAGCACTAATTTGCTTTAAGAATTATCCAATGCCTGCTCAGGTGGCGCTTTAAAATATTCTCCCATTAGGGAGGTCTTGCCAAAAACTATTTCTTGATCATGAAATAAAAAGTGTGAATATCTTACTAAATAATTTATCTTTATTAAAGAGAGAGCTTATAACCTTTCCAGACCAGTGTGACCTTTCTAGCATTTCAGGATCCCTCCA
The DNA here is from genome assembly GCA_004363575.1 of Solenodon paradoxus. Lineage (NCBI taxonomy): Eukaryota > Metazoa > Chordata > Mammalia > Eulipotyphla > Solenodontidae > Solenodon > Solenodon paradoxus. The sequence goes on from RJWH01000030.1 coordinate 523,424, forward strand.
TGAATAGAAAATCGGTAACATGACTTATATGCATGAAGTAAATTATCTATGGAGTAGAAAGTTAAGCAAGTTTTTTTCCTAATATTATTTTACAAATATAAGGAAGTAAAATAGGTTGTCACAGTATATTGAACATATGAAGATTCCACCAATGATCCTCACCTCCTGCTGTCATGTTACTGAGTGATCAACTCCTGCACTTGTGTGTAGGTAGGACCTGTGATTGAATCTGACCAATAGAAACTGGCAAAGGTGATTACAATACAGAGATTATAACATGTCTTGCTTGAGCCTCCTTCTTTTACTGGCTACAATGAAGAATGAACCCTGCTGGTGAGTCTTACTTGGCAAGGAATTGCAGGTAGCTTATGACAACTGACAAGGAAGTGAAGATGGCCTCCATTTGATAGTCAGTACAAAATTAAGATCCTCAGTCTGACAACTTGCATAGAATAAAGGGCTGCCAACAATCACCAGAGTCTAGAAACAGATTCTTCTTCAGTTGAGTATGCAGATGAGAAAACAGCCCTGACCAACACTCAGCAGTCTTACTTGATACCATTTTCCCCTCAAATGATTCTTCCCAAAGATGTACCTCTAGTCATTACTCACTTCAGTATGCAATTAACAAACTGTCCAATTTATCTTGATCTTCAGGATGATTTTTCATCCTTCTGCTTTAAGTAGTCACCCGTTGGTTGATTTCTGTCAATCCCTATACCATTGTTATAAGCACAAAAGCTCATCTTTTGCATCTGTCCAATTTTTATGAGCCACTAATGACTAATCTCAATTTAATAATAAACATCCATATTAGAAGGCATCTAATTTCATTTTACAAAGCAATTTTATATGTATAATATCATTTGAATCACAGAGCAACCCTCTGAACCATTATTGCCTCTAAATGAGGATATAATATCAAAAGTTAAGCAACGAACATAAATTATAGTAGTTATTTTTTTCTGTATTTCATGTCTTTCCCTAACCCTTTTTTTATGATTTCTGTGATTCTCTTGCTCCATTCAAGGTTGTCTCAATGAAATAGTTAATAACAGTGGCCCCATAGCATCCCAGCAATTAGAAAAGGCACATGACACAGGAGGACCAGCAATGCCTTATTTCCCTTGACCACTATGATTAGTGCAGAAATCAGTATATGACTCTAGAAAAGTTATTCAATCAGCCTTAATCTCTAAACTCTAGAAGAGCCGGAGAGCTATTTTCTTTTCCTAGGATTGCTAAAGTAGGTAGAGCTGAGTCTCAGTCTCCAGTTGCTATAGTCTCCATATCATAGAGCTTGCATTCTTAATAAAGTCAAACAGATTGGTAGAACTGACACATTGTAAGTCATGGAATCCAGCCAAGTCCAAAGGACTGCTCTGGCAACTATGAAGGACAGACCAGAGAGAGGCAAAGTGGATATCAATAAAACTAGGAAACCAGTGCAGAATAAAGCAGTAGACACACCTATTGTGAATAAATATTCATGCTTTGGATATATTTGGAAGGTAAATGCTGACAGGGCTTACTGCAATATTAGTGAGAAATACATAAAGAAATAAAGGATTCAAGAATGAATTGAGAGGGATTATCAAGAAGCTAAATAAATGAATTGTTATTTTTTGGAGTAATTGAACAAAGGCAGATTTAGGAGGAAAATCAAGCGCTGAGTTTAACGTACCATGTGCATGAGATGCTTATTAGACATTCCAGGGGAAAGGTTGACCGAGTTGGTACATCTATTTAACTGGAGTTCAGGATAAGTTTCCTCCTGGAGAAAAAGTGGAGAAATCATTGACAAAGATGGAAATTCAAACCACATGTGTGTATGGGATTATTCAGTGAGATGAGTGTGCCTAGAGAGGAGAAACAATCTAAAGAGAGCATCCCAGGACATTGCATTATTCTTGATGCAGAGACGGAGCAACCAGAAATAATGTGCTACATGGCAGCCAAGAAAAGAAAGTGCGTCTAAAAAAGGGGTAGTGTTGACCTTGTCTAGGCAGCTGCTGGGTAAAGTAAAGTAAGAACTGAAAATTGACCATTGGGTTTCACATTCATCAGTGAGCTGACAAAGAAATTTCTATGGAAAGATAGGAAAGAAAGTCTCAGGAGTGAGTTCATTTGAAAAATGGGAGGGAATGTGGAGACTAAGTATACAGTTAACTTTTTCAAGAAAATGAGAAAAAAGAGAACAGAGAAATAGGTGGTAGTTAGAGAATTACCAGTTATATCAGATGTTGGCTCTTACACATATTTTTGTCATTTCGAGGAAGGAAATAGGCAAGAATGAAGGCAAGAAGGTAGGCAGGCAGGAAGGCAGAGAAAGCAGGAAGAAGAACTTTATTTATTTTCTTAGTTGTTCACATTTGCTTGTTTCCCCTGAGCCTGGATTGCAAACTCGGGTCCTTAGGCTTTACATGGACTATGCAGGAGCCATAGACTGAATGCCTAAGTCACCAAAGCGTGCTAGGATCTTTACATATTTTAACAGAGGCAGGAAAGGGTCAAGGTTGCCAGAGGTGGTGCTCTTTGCCCCGATATACACTGGGTGATCAATATTTCCTGATCCTTGGGGATCGCTTTCCGCCCTAGAAATAATGGCTGAAGCCTGGTCTGATATAATTTGTAGTCTGGTCTTTCTTGACCTGGTTGTTCTTCCTCCCCCTTGGCTGTTACATTTTCTGTTGCTCTCATGAGCACAGCAGTTCACTCTTCGATCAGAGCTGATACCAGGAGAGGAATACTACAATACTATCAAATCAGCGACAGTGTCGCGTTCAACGACAAGTAGCTAACCTGAGACCTAATGTCTCCTTTATTGTGCCATCTTGTGCAATCTAATTTACTTTGATATGGCAGGGGCCCAGAGTGATAGACAGAGGCTCACCTTCCACATCAAGCTCATTTAAGAAGTTTTTAACACATAGAGACACACACACTTCCAAGCCAAATTCTCAAATAGAAAATGAACTGTTTACTCTTACCTTCTTTTTCTGCCTACTCCTACCTTTCTTTCCCCAGGATAGAAAGCAGGCAAGTTTTCTCACCATCTGATCTCCCTTCTACAAAGGAACACTGAATCTTAAGACACAAAGTATGGTTTAGAATGCAAGAAAACTGCTCTTGAACTCATTCCTGTAGATTATCAATCTACAAAATGGAATGGATGGAGTAGTCAAAGAAATTTAGAAAATCCACTCTTAAACCAATACCGTGTTCTTCGGATTTACTGTCTTGAGGCATACTCCTTTTGGTTACATAATGAATATTACCTAGATCTTTTTTCCACATTCTTTTTAGAATTTTTCCCATCCCCTAATTTCCCTCCCTGTTAGACTCCCAGAACATAAATGCCGTAGGAAACGGGAAAAGTATCATACTCAGAAAGGCAAATGAGAAACAACTTCAAAGGAAAGGGCCTACTGCAGATCTATGCAGGCAGATCTTTCCCACACAGAATGACATACATTATATTTCACCACACCTTAGTTCCACAGTCTCTGAATCAAAGATAACACACGGGCTGTATCTCCTATGGGTGAACTCACATTAAAGTCCAGAAAACTAACATAAATTCTGAGTGCCAGATTATCGATTTACATTTCAAACATTAATGGAACATTCCTATCTCCTAGCCAACTCATTTTCTTTCCCACAAGCAGACTACACAGGAAGCCAAACTTTAATCAGAAGATGGCTCGCTGAGCATAGACTCAGGCAAGCTGAATTAATTATGTGATTCCAACATTTAATGTCATCAGGATTCTTCCCCGTAAGCACCCATCTCCATAGCAGGACACGCCTTCAAAAGACACATCCTTCATTCTGGAAACTTTCTTTCCTCATCGAACTGAGTGAGACCTGAGCTCTGCCATATTTTGTCTCTGAGAAGCCATTTTTCAATATTTTTATAGCCAACCAACTTACTTCTGATGGACCCTTATTTCTTCTCCATAATGGTACCTTCTAGCTCACTAATTCTCTATTTGAACTGCACCTAGAAATTACCTGAGGAAATTAAATTGATTTCAGAGCTCCACCCTTCCCTGGAAAATCTGACAATATTGCTCCAGGTCTGATATGACTTTTAGAAGTTGAAAAGGTCTCCAGATGTTTCTAATGTACAGCTAAAGTTGAACTCCATGGTTAATTCTGCTATAGATAATTGATACCTCACTAAAAAAGATCAAAAACAATACATTCAGAGTCTTATTAAATTTACATTCTCTTTAGTTCTGTCCATAGACATAATTATAAACTGAATGACCACCTATAGACCCCAGGTACTAATGCCCCTTGAAAGCTTTTATTATACTCATGCCACTAAAATAAGAATTGAAGAGTCTTTTGAGACATCAAATAATGATTTTATATGATCTGAAAATCAAGTTATGGCCTCTCCTTGTTCTTTTAAATCTATATTTGAAAAATAATTCAACATTTTTAAAAAATGGATATGTACCCAACTGCCATCCATAAGAGCAAGAGACAACTGAGTTTTGTTGGAGTCACTGTTTTCCAAAAGAAGTTCTTCTCAACAACTGTGTCATAGAAGACTAACAAGATGAACATTCTTTTGCTTTTTAAGCCAGATGGTTCTACAACACTTAGAGGTACCAAAACAGCTTTCAAAGTATTTTTCTCATCTGCTTTTGCAATTGTTGCTCTATTCTTTCTTGTTTCCTTAATATATAGCACAGAATATGAATCATTTTGTGCTGTTCCTAAAGAGGATGCTTTGTCTGTGTATCACATGTAAATCATTTAAGTCCTACCTAACAATCCAATTAAGGCATTAAGGTATTATGCTATGTATCTGTGAATACGAACTATAGCAGAGAAATGAGTTTCTCAGTAAATTGATTACTTACACAAAAATGGCAATAAGGAAGTCTTACTTCTATCTTTGTACATTTCAGCACTCAAAAAGTAAATTTTTCATTACAATATTTCAGTGAATTATACTCTGTGAAAAATGTCTCAATTTTTAAAATTAAAATATCTTTTAACAAAAACAAGAAGCACAACAATATAATACATATATTTGAATATGTTTAGAGCTCCATTAAAGTCATATTACATAAATAAATGCCTTAAGATTTAATAGAGAGAAAATCATGCTTCGAAATTAGAAATGAAAGAAAATAAAGTAGATCATATTTATAAAACACCGCCTCTCATTTGCCATTCTCATGTTTTATTTCATTAATGTTTGAATGAATTCTAAATTATAGGATCAACATGTTCCCATAGTCTACTTTTTAATTTAAAATATTACAGATAGGATGTAAGTGATTTTTGTCACTGGTCCCAATTTGGGTCCCCACCTCTTCTCCTCAGATTGAGCCACCATAGTGAGTTAACATGTTTCACTCCAAAATTTTTTTAAGTAAACAATAATGTGCACGCATGTGCATGCTAATAGAAAATAAAGTCCAAGCTCTGCAGAATCCAACTTAACTGTGAAAACAGAAGAATAGCAAATACAATGTAAAAGATAAAGCGAAAGCATAACTGGACTCAAAAGTCAAGCTAAAAGGGCTTATAGACCAGAAACAGCAGCATTATAAGAATCATCAGTTGCTATGCATTTGAGTCCCATGAAGGCAGAGTGGCCTTGTCTCCAGCCCCTGAAATGCCAACGGGACTAAAATTACCCCTAATGAGATGAGGAATAACAAAATGCAACTACTTAAACATTCTCATTGAAACGTCCTTCTTCAAATAAAATCAGTGACTTAACTCAGCATATGTAGAAAATCAGATGTGGAGGCTAACAGGACAATTTGTAAATATCACCCTGGAAAATGAAGAGGGAGGGTCCACAGCAGGCTATGTGGGTATATAATACTCTCTTGAACCTCTTTCTTTCCTCTTTCTATTGGCTACACCGTTCCTGCAGTCTTTCCAGGGTAGGACAATGGGATCTGTCTACCCCAGTGCAGACAAAATTGAGTTACAATGTGTACAGGAAAATTCAAAATAGTAACAGAATCAACTAAAGGACCACTTGTTTTAGTTTTTGTTTTTTAATTGCCATCTCACTCCACCAAATCCAAACAAGGTCAGTGATAAAATACTCCTAATTGAAAATATTTCTCATTGATAAAATTCTAGGCAATCATATGATTGTCTGAGTTTAGCAATATATATGTATGCTTCCAATTATGTTATAAAAAATATTAATATTTTGGTAAACTTCATTCTACTTGGAGGAAAACTTGGGGAACTCCTCATCATACAACACTAGGGCAAACTTCATTGCCCTGGTTCTGGTATGAATTCAAGACAATTCAGAATCCTTTTAAGTTGCCTGGTTATAATTTCTGCATCCAATGCCTCTGGAAATATATATTCCTGAATTTAAACAGTAAGTTTTCAATAAACAATGATAGCACTGTGATTGTAAAAATGAAGACGAAACAATTACTTCAATTCAATTAGAATTATGAAGGTAGGTCAAGTTTTTCATTCATGTTCAAAGTTTTTTGATTGCACAGACATTTGAAGTCTACTAGAATCAATTCCAACAAAAGAAAGATATGATGAACATGTATATTTCAAATTCATTCTGAAATGAGATTTCTATAAATCTCTCCAAAATTTGCCTTATTTTTAAGACTTTTCTTGTTTGTAGAACTGCTGCCTTGAGTCAAAGAAATATTTCAAAATTAAAAATAAAACATTTGTTTTTAACTATGAAGAAAGACTGAACAATCTTGCTATACTTGCTAATGAACATAAATGTGCAAAACTATTTTGAAGACGTCATTGACAAATTTGCTAGATTAAGTCTTGAATACAGAGACTGCAATGTTATTCATTCCATGACATCACTATGCAGATAGGTTATTTTTCCCTTAAACATAAGGTGAAAAGTATTAATCCATTATCTTTTTCCATTGTTGAATATATTTATTTTATTCTCTAAACTTATTTTTTACTGACATGACTACATATGAAATTCAATAAAAAGACAAATATTCACAGTTTTAGTTTTTCTGGCTATTACTGGTTTTATTTCAAAACAATTTGTCATGCAAAGGTGGGAGATGCTAAAAAACAAAAAAAATATAAATAGATTCATTCTCCAAGTCAAATATGCTAAGTAAACCCTGATCATCTACAATCAATCTCTCAGTTCTGAAGACACAGCTGTGGAGTTATTGATAATGCAAACCCATTGTTTCAAATTCGAGAGTGAGGGAGGTTAATACTCTGTATCATTTATACCAAATGAAAATTCATTTATCCTAATGAATTTCCTTGATGGAACTAGAATTAGACTGGAGGTCACAAATATGCAATCCAAAAACCAAGTTTTACAGAAAGATGTGTTTTACTTAATCTACATAATGTAATAGAAAAGAACATAGAACCGATATGTTACATTCAGGATATTGGCCTGAAATATCGTAATATCTCACATCCCTGGACCTCTGTCTTTGCATGACTGCCATCGCTTTATCTAGCCTCTAGCTGAAGATTTTGCTGCAGGACAGTTCCTCCCTCTGGCACACTGTTGACATAAGAATTGCCACCTTGCTGGGTGCATTCCACCCTCTTCCTGCTAAAATTCCTAACATTTGGATTGCAGCCCTGCAAAACTTCCCTATCCAGGGTATCCTCCTTCTGTTTATCTTCTTTTCAGCTTTTAACCAAATAATGCTTGTTGCAGATCATCTTTCATTCACCCATTTATTCAGAGAGCACAAATTTCTTGAGAACCTGCAAAGTTCTGGGCAGTAGGGCTAGAGTCATGAGACAGAGTATTTACTTCTGAAGCTCCTATGATGGTGGAGGAGATGTTAGGGAAAGAAAACAAATTGTGTTAGTGATGCATTTTCCGATGGCAGAAGGAGTGGCCAAGAGACTGGAACAAGATCTTGCAGTATTATTACCCAGCTTGGGTGGAGGAATCAGGGACTACAATTCAGTCATGCTGTTATTGATGTTGAAAATTTGCGCTTATTGGGCTTCCCTGTTTACAGGAATGGAAATTGATTTTCATTTGCTTGTAAAAATAAAATCTAAATATAAATGGGAGAAAGTTGTCTGCTTGGCTGACAAAACCTAACTCTTCTTAGCCTAGAACATGCTTTAGAGATAGTGAGACATGCTTCTGATTTTCAAAGAAGAATGCTGATTTACATCTCTGGACTGAGATTAATCAGTGTCTATAAACTATGCAATTAAGGGTATGCACAATCATTTATTGGGAGGAATTTTTAAAGTGTCATAGATAACATTAAATAATTTATCTCAAATGTCTTAAAATTAGGTGGTTACACTGTTTATTTGGGGGGCAAAAAGATATAGCTCAGAATATCAATTATATCAAATACCTTTCATCAAAAGCATTACAGTTTTGGATAAAGTATTTTCAAAAATTATGTATTTCCTAATAGCTGATAAATGCTGATGAATGCTCATTACATCATTGGTTATTTTCTTTCATAGAACCTGGCCAATAGACTTGAGGTTGATAAATAAGAACTAGCTGCTAGAAAAAGGTTATTAACACTAGAATGTATAAATAAATAGAATTTCTTTCCATGGAATGTTTTAATCATTGGATGGACCACATCAGTTGAGATTGTGTAACAGATTTTGTTTGAGGCTGAAGGGTGTACCTGGAAGATGGAATGCTAAATAGCCCTTTGGTCAAGAACAAGCAGTTTGAATATGGGAATTTGAGGGGTTGCAGGGTGCAGGGGAGGTTCTGAGAGCTAACAGATACATTACACAGAAGTCTGGGAGATAAGTGAGGGCCTCACTGTTTTATTTTACTTTCTGTAAGTGACTTAAAAACGAAACTAAATCTTCATCAGCCAAATTGGAAAGAAAACAGGTCCTCAAGATGGAAACCCACTGGACAAATCCTCCCCACAAGCAAGTCCATACACATAGCTCCCCTTCCAAGTTCTAGAAGCTATAAACAGTCCGTACAAAATTCCTCTTTGAGCCAATATCTAATTTCAAAACAGCTCATTTCATAGAAAGAACAGCTTGTAGACTATTACATCTCTAAATAGACAATGTAACAGAGAGGTCAAATATCATTCTTCAAGAACAAACACTTATCTTCAGTTTCTTGGAAAGGAAAGTCTATGCAGAGGATACTTTCTCCCCGGATCAATATTATGTGGTTTACTCTATTCAATGTACATAAAATTAAGGCTTTCAAAAGGAAAAAGAAAATATACGTAAGACAAGTTCTAAGTGGTTTCATACAGGTTGCAACTCTGCTCACCAAAACAAAGTGTTCCCTTTCTAATCATAAAAAGAATGAACATTTTTTTTTATAGGAATGTAAACAATAATGAACTAGAACAAAGAAACTAAACTCATCTAAGGCCATTGAGTTGGGTGTGATTTTCATAACTGATTTCACATCTCATAGTAGATGACTAGCATTTAATTCAACATGGATTGATTGACAGGTTAACTTTCGACCACATGGAAGATTTCTGTCCTTTCCTGCACCGTCCTTACCATCATCCCTGCTGTCATTACCATGATTGAAGATACCAGTGACCCTTTCTCAATGTCAGCTGTCCTTGGTGAAAAGTGAAAAAGAAATATTCTTCAAAGATGTTGGATATACTTTTGTTCTTTTATTTTTTTTAAGCTATAAAGTCTAAATTGAGGTTTAATTGCTTATTTTTATTTTTAAATATATTTCAAATGTAAATAACATGTTTTCCAAACATTTTTTGTGACAGTTTTAAGTCAATTACTTTATCACTCTTTTCATGGGACAATTCCATTATTTATATATTTCAGACTCTAAGTGATTATCATCAATTTTTTACAGATCTAAAATATTTCAAAATTGAAAGAAAAATAAAGCTTGGTCAAGTGTCTCAGAAATCATCATCTGATTATAAAACAAACATTGGAAGAAAACATGTACTTAATTATATACACACATGGAAGATCACTATTTTTTTTCTTTATGGAACTAATAGAAAGTAAACTAAACAAATTCTTAGCCGATGATCCAGCAATCACATTCTTTGTTATTTACCTAAAGGTCCGAAAAAATCATATCCACCAAAAAAATCTGCACCTGGATTTTTATAGCAGCTTTACTCACAACTGCTAAAACTTGAAAGCAACCAAGATGTCCTTCAGAAGGCGAAAGGATAGATAAACTGTGTACATTAAGCAAGATTTCAAGTCACGAAAAACAAAAATGGAGAAATCTAAAATACAGATTACTAAGTAAAGGAAGCCAGTCTACAAAGTCTATAATATTATTCCAATTATATAACATTCTAGAAAAGGCAAAATTACAGAGACAATACAAATATCAGTGGTTGCAAGAAGTGGTGGGGAAAGAAAATGAATAAACAATAGTACAGAATTTTTAGAGCAGTGAAAATACTTCACGATATTATAATGATAGATATGTCAGATATGTCATTACGGAGAATGTAGAACACCAAGAGTAAACCCCAATGTAAAATTTGGACTTTGGGTGATTATATTAATATATGTTCATACTTCGTAAAAACACACCATTCTGGTGAGTGATGTTGATACTAGGGAAGGCTAGTTTCTGAGAGGGCAGAGAAGTAGGTAAGAAATATTTGTACCTTCCTCTTACTTTTGTGGTAAATCTAAAACTTCTCTAAAAATAAAAAATATATATTTTAAAAAGAAGAAATAATGAGAATGCTTACAATAGTTTCTGTGCTTCACAACAGGAAGAATGAAGGATTTTCCTAGAAAACACTTAAACACTCTGTGGCATGATATTTACAAGAATTATATCCAAGGTCTAATATTTATGCTGAGACATGATGAGTTAGGCAATGGAAAAAGATTCCAAATAAATCTAAAATGGAGCAAAACCAATAATACTATGTCTAAATGTTATTTTCTTCTTGCTCTAAGTTATGTATTTTAATTTAATTTTACAAAGAGTTAATGACAATATCTATATACTGTTCCCTTATTAAATCAAATGACCTATTTGTCCAATTTTCATTTTCTTTCCTTAATATGATTCCGAGTAAACCTAAAAGGAGCAAAACTGAAAATGCTAGGTCTAACTATCATCTGCTTCTTGCTATAAAGCATATGTTTTATTTTAATTTTATAAAGTACTAATGACAATTGCTTCATACCATTCCCTTATTAAATTAAAGAACGTATGTGTGTCCAATTTCTATTTTCTTTCCTTCCACTTATTTTAATTTAAACCAGAGAAGAGTTGATGACAGAAAAGTTATTACAGTTGGAAATATACTGCCAGTGATCCATAAAAGAATTCTCTGAATGATCTCAATCACCAGGCTAATTACCATCAGTTTAGTTCTCATTGTTTTTGCATTAGGGGAGTGTACCACAGGTGGAAAAATGGATGGGGCCTAGAGCTGTGACTTGAGAAAGAGAAAGCCGAAGTCCTGACTCAGCAGTCTCTCCACCCAAGACATCCGTCACATTTCATGGAAAAACTTTAAATAGCAAATGTCATCTCTGGAAGAGACACACATTAAGTCATTATCCACTATTAGCATTTTAGATTAGATTATTTTTATTAGATGAGCCATACAGAATCTGAAGTAAATGAATGACCTAGTATAGCGATTCAAAGTTCTGGCAGCTCTCCACCCTGATCCAACCCTCCATGTATGTGCTTCATAATGGTATAGTAGCACTTGGCAATATTTTAAAATTAATTATTTGCCAACATTTAAAAAAATATTTTTGAAATTTAAATTTGGGGCTTATTTCGAAAAGCCACATCTGCTACCATAGTTTCCCCTATCCTACTGCAAATGGAAATCGTCTATAGGAGGTCACTGACATTGTTAGCTGGTGGAGTCCACACTAACCAGGTTCTTTCATCTCCCAGGAGAGAATTCAGGGGAGATAGAGGTGAGTCACACAGGAACAAGCTTTATGAGTGAAAGCAAAAGTACACCCTGAAGGCAGGAGAGTGGGTCATCCAGTGGTGGGTGATGATACAGCATTTCTCAGGGGCTCGGGTCTTTATGTTGCTGGTGCTGGTAGTCTTAGCTATGATTCAGCCCAGAGGTGGGCTAAAGTTGGAGTTTTCTAGGGGACTGGGCATTGTTTCCCTGCCGGTGTTACGATAATCTTCTCCTAGTGAGCCTGACGGCCACCTATCTCGCTTTTGCCAGGCAGGTTAAGCACAAACTTCATGCTGATTGTTTTTTCACACAGCCCTTTTATCCCTGTGGAACTTCTGATAATCTTGTCAATTCTCCTTCCTCCCACCCCACTCATATCTAACTTCTACCTAACAACACTGCTTACTTCAGATGAGGCTGTATTTCTAGAGTTTGTCACAGTGGCTGCCACCTCAGAGTTTCTCCTAAACTTCAGACTAGTGTCACACATCTTCAAGGGGTCTTTTCTGACCATTCAAACTGAAGAGGTCCCCATTCCCTAAATGTGACCACTGTACCCATTTTACTTTGTTTTGCTTTCTCGATGATACTATTTTCTAAATAACGTTTCTCGCCCACTTGCTTACTTGTGTATTCTCTGAATCCATCTACACTCTAGAATGAAGTTCCAACATAACAGAATTTCCCCTATCTTGTCGATCATAGTCTCCCAGTGCCCAGAACACTGCCTGATATGTTGTAAACACCCAAGAAGTATTTGTTGGATAACTGAACAAATTAATCTTCATGCCCGCGTTGCTGTTTCTCATCGAACAGAGAAACACATCTCCATACCCGTGCCATTATCTAATGGCCCTGTGGTAAGATGAGCTCTATTCTGAGAAATTTAAATTCCCACATAACTTCAGGTCTCTTGGCATCTGACCATGCAACTGATTGCATTTTAAAACAATAGGAACTGCGCTGATGATCAACAGGACAGGAACAATATTCAGAGATTATATTTATGGACTACAGTAGGCTTATTTCCACCAGTTTAATTTCCCAGTCATTATATTCCTCTAGTAAAATTAAAATAAATATAAGGATTTTTTTTTTTAAGGGAAAGGTGTAGGCAGGAATGAACATGAGTAGGTAGGCAGGTGGGAAGAGAGAGGAAGAAGAGCACTTTATTTTATTTTCATTTAGTTGTTCACACTGGTTGTGCCCTACCACCTAACCTGCTACTCGAACCCAGGGTTATGTGGCTTGACTTTGGAGGTGATTAACCTAACTGCTACTGCACTAGGGCTCACCAAGTAATATATTTTAACATAATATTGGAGTCCATAAAATCTGACTTAATTTGATTAAAACATGTATTGTTTGGAGGAAGAGGGACCAAAAAAGTTATCAGTATAAAGTTATGCTTAAACTGAAACTTGAAGATCATTATATCATCTACGTGGGTATTTGCTTTTTTCTGGGTTCATTAGCATTATTGGAGAAGCTCTCAAAAAAAGGTTTTAGAATTCTCCCCTAAAGATAAAAAAACAAAAACAAGAAAAGAAGGGACTGGAAGTTGGGAAGAACCTGTGATTTGTTCACTGCTCTGTTCCCCAAGTCCATCACAGGGTTCTCTGAGTGTTCAATAAATATTTACTGACTTACTGACAAGAGGTAATGTACTGACAGATGCTGGGTTCTTAATGACTAACTACTGGTTCAAACGCTCCACAGACTTAAACCTAATATCTTAAGCTCAATTAGGCTGCAATGAAATGACTACTGCTTTTGCTGTATTGTGTTTTGGAGCAAAGCCATTTGTTAGTGTGAAAAATAAAGATTGTTTTAAGACTTTAGAAATGACCTGTTGGAGTACATCCAGCTCCAGCAATTTGAATGTGATGCCAACCCCATTTTTTCATGTTAGGTTCCACACACATTTTTAGAAGCACATTAAAAGGTCTCTGTCCTGTCACCAAGCAAATCCAGATAGAATTAGGCATAAATATTCATTAGACTTATTCTCCACCTCCCCTTATAAACACTCTATTGAAATGGAGATTTTGACTTTTAGGATAATGAATAATATAAAAAGCCTTTATTCTTGAAAAATTAATAAATTAATAAATGGTATTTTTCTGTTTCCATAAGGAAATAGTGGGGTTGTCCTCAACCCATTTTTTAAAGCACAATGTCCTGTGCTTGTTTTTTGCTGGAAAAGCACCTTATCTTTCAGGATGTGAAATAGTTTCTTAATAATGTGCTGCAAAATTTTTATATTCTTTATTAACCTTCAATTAAATGCAGCAGGAATTATATTCATTTTGGCTTAGTGGAAACTTTGAAGCTCTCTTTTGTCTTTGGTTAAAATATAAAAGCCTTCAGTTTTGCTCTTTCTTTTGGGGACTTGCTAAACAATTTATCTTAACTCCCTTTCACAACAAATTTTCAGAGTTGTTTGCTTTTCTGTCCAAAGTGGAAAACAATAAAGTAAGTCCTCTGAGGATTCCTAAGTCCTTGCTTCTGCAGTGCTCTGAGTAACATTTTGCATTAACGTATGGCTGTTTTCAGGAGAGGACCTATATTCATTTCAGATAAAACTAGAACAATATGAAAAGAGAAATAGGCTTTTAAAATACTGTACAATAGGAACATTCAAAAGAAAGTAACATTTTCGTTTTGTGTTTTGTTTTTGTTGTTTAACACTTTCCAGTTGTCTCTTTTTGGATGGATGGAATTGTTCCACTCCTGGAAAATCTAGATGCCACTCCAGTGAATGAAGTCAAATGAAGAGAGATGAGTTAATATTATCCTTTTTCTCTCAAACTGTGTCTATAAAATCTAGCTTTGGATTGAACAAAACAGGTGCCCTGGTGTTTTCAGTTCTACATCTGCTGTGGAATATAATTATAGCACTGATGTCTATTTAATCTGATTGGTTTCCATTGTGCCTTTCTCTATGTTCAGGGTCTTTTTTTCCTAATTATTTTACTAGTCAGTTGGTCTTTGCAGCATTCCATTGAAAGAGTGTGATTTGGTTTCTCAATTCATCACATTCTATTGTTTTTTATTGCTTGGAAGAATAATATCACAATAAAGTTTCTTTCCTTTTTTCCATGTGTATATAACAGGAATTGTAAACTGTACTTATAAGAAATTCAAGAGGTTTAATTAGAATTAATTTTTTAATTTCTCATAAAGATACCTATAATTTATTGACACAAATGCCTTTGTAAAAACACACAAAAAAGTTTACTTTAAATAAAATTACACTTTTTGAATGTACCCTGGTGGCTCAGGTGTCAAGCCCACACCTGGGTTACAGTCCACATACATCCCAAGAACCTGGATTTGAGGTCTGAGGTCAAGGGAAATAATTAAAATAAACAAATAAATAAATAAATGTGCTTTTTTTCCAGCATGTTCTGGTGGCCTAGTGGTTCAAAGAAGGAACCATCCACATGCATTCCAAGGGTCTCATTTCAAGACCTGGGCCTAGGGAAACAAACAGTGATGAACAACTAAATAAAATAAATGGAGTGTTTCTTTCTCCTCTCTTCCTATCTGCCTGCAACTTTCCTTAAAAAATGTTTCTTTCCTCCACAACCTTCCTTCCTGCCTCCTCCTGCCTACCTGCCTTCATTTCCACCTGTCTTCTTTCCTCTTAAAAAATAAATAAAATAAAATTACCCTTTTTTTAAAGTAACTTTATTTTGTACAAACATTGATAAAATGTGATATAAATTATTGTTAAACAACTGCTGTCATACCAACTGGCATATTTCTCCCTCTTACCATGTTCTTTGCTGGTCCAAATGAAATTCAACTAAGATTCTAAAAATGTCAGACATTATTTTCTTAAATTTCTTTAGAGCTGGGTCATGGACATGTGACCCAATCCCAACAGAAACAACTCAAAGGAAGTTCTGCTAGGAAACTTGTAGAAAAGGTTTTCTTGAGAGAGAGAGAGAGAGAGAGAGAGAGAGAGAGAGAGAGAGAGAAAGAGATTGCATTTTTTTTAATCACAGGTGTTATCATTTCTACGTGTGATCTCTAAACAATAATCTTACTGAATAAACCTAAGGTCCAAAACAATACTCTGAAGATAGAGAATTAATACATAGAAAGACCTGCATCTCTCATAACACTGCTAAGTTGTTGAGCCAAGCCTAAAAATTACCAGTCTTTGGATTTCCTTTTTGTTGACATCCTTATGGTATTTTTGTAAAGCCTTTGAATTAGGTGTTCTATTACTAAAAGCCAAACGAACACAAGAGAGAATCACCACATTAGCTAAGAGGAAATTTAATGATGATTCTGCAAGGTTGAGCTATAGCTAACCTCAATAATAATGACCTACATTTCTAAATTACACTTATTTGAATGGTGTCTACTATATTCTCTGACTGAAGCTACAGCAAACTCTCCAATTATAATAATTATTTTTATATGTACTAAAATCACATTTAAATAGATTCAGATTTAAGTGGCATTCTTCCTCTTAACCATAGCCTGGATAATTTGACCAAACCACTTTGCAGAGTGATTTTGTTTATTTGTTTGATTTTGGGGTTTTGTTTTTCATTTTGAATGGGATTTGAGGACAATTTCTACAAAGTCAGAAAGAGCTCAGAATGAAAATGCATTGACATCTGGGAATTTTTTAAATGAATATATTCTATAATTTATGTAGGCACACATCCAACAATGCAAAATACAAATTGTTAATGATAAGCAATTTTTTAAATGTGCCCTAATATTGAAGCTCAATTCATTTCAAGGACACAAAAAGATGAAATCTTCCTTTATTTTTTCACAACCTTTAACATAGGTGTCTGAACAGAAAAGCCTCCTTTTTTAAGTTAATATCAACAGAACAAGTGGGTAATTTATAAGTCTATCACCTACTCATAATTCAGAATCATAGTTACCTGAATTCTTATGGCAAGGTCAGCATAGAGTTCTAATCTACTGTTGGTAATTTGGATGAAGGGACTGACTTCACAGAGAGTAAACAAGCTATCCACTTTGGCTGATAGCCTAGATAAATTTAATGTGTGAGTGGAGTCACAGAAATGGGATAAGGATTAATGGAGAAAAGGAAACATGAATTTCACATTAAAAAGATTAGGGAAATACCAACCTTTATTATAAAATATCTGTGAGCCTATAAAGATGATTTATAACACTGGAAAAGCTTTAGATATGCTTTGGCTAATGCTCCTGGGAGGCTCAGAAACATAATCCAATTTACTAGTGGTGTACAAAAGAAACATTCTTTAAAATAATTGCTATTTTAAACTGGAGCCTTCATGGAGTTATTGGCATCTAACCACAACAGAAGGATTAACAGAAATTGTTCAACTGCTGCTTTAAAAATGTGATATTTTTCAGTCACATATTCCACAGCTGATGGCCTGAAAAGTTGTGTAAGAGAATTGTTTCAGCTCATGCACACACCTTACCTTGGTTGAGTCATCTTTGAGAGGAAGCAAGTAATAAAGCTCTTAATTCAACTTTTTGAGTCATCTAATTGCTCATCTCTGGGAAAACAAAGCTGTGGCGATCACACATAGCTTAGGTTTTTGAAAGTCTGTCCTTTTTAGCATTTGTTTTTTCAAAACTCGTGAGAAGACTGAAGCATTTTCGTTCAGGATTAATTGTTGGACCCAACTAAAGGAATACAGGCGATAGATTTACCTGTATTACTTCTCAGGCAGCCTTATTTATCTCTTAATTGGTAGAAGAACCTGTTTCTTGGAGGATTGTTACCTTGTGAATTATAGCTTAGAAAGAAGTGGGCTCCAGAAATTTGACTTATATCGGCTTGCTTTTGCCCAATCATCAGTCTCAGATGATTTTTCTGCTCTAGGCGATTCTGATTGTTTATTCCACTCTGACAGTCAGTTACGATTTATTATTAAAGGAGCTTCGAACGAGAGGCAAGCAATTCTGTTCTAGCCCCATTATTGGTATGATGGACTATTCAGCGTTCAACCTAATGCAGGCTTTAGTAAACTACCTCTACAAGCTCGAAATCTAGCATGGCTGCAGCTTGTTTTCAGGGCTGATTGATCCAGAAATTCTGCTTCAACACAAACACCCTGGGAAGTCATCAGGTGATCCTGATCAGCTTATAGAAACCATCAATATTTCTAAGTTTCTACCATCCCTCCGACAATAACAGGGGACCAGTGGTAGGGAAAAATGTTTTAATGTTGATGTTCTTGTTTAAATTGACCCCCCCCCACCCAAAGCTCAACTTTATTAGCTGACTCAAAGTACGTCATTTAGGTAAGGTCATAAGAGAAAAGAAGTTAAATATAAACATTTCATCATTCAAATAAATATTGCTTACCTTCCATGTATGGGCATTGTTCTAAACACTAGCGATTCATCTAAGAATGAGAGAGTCTCAGCTTTGTTTGAAAGTAAGTCAATGTGTCATGGGGTGCTGGGGAGATGTTAACTGATGGAACATGAGGGTTGGACTTGATTCTGATGCTGGGTGGTTTCTGTATCTTTGAAATATTTCATTACAGCATTTTTAGAGAAAACAAGAGCATCGAAGTCCAAAAATAAAAAAACACAAATGAAAGAAATATATCATCTCTGCTGAATGGAGTTATATCTAGCAGGCGTAGAAGACAGACATTCTGCAGATACTTAAAGGTGTAAGAAAGGTATAAGAATTACACTCAAATCATTAGTCATTAAGAAAAAGAAAATTAAAGTCATAATTAGTACCACTAAAGGTTCATGAGTATGCTAAAATTAGTAACTGAAAATACTAATTGTTGGTGAGGCTATGGAGCAAATGTTAACTCAAACAACTCGGGTGAAAATGTGAAATTATACAGCACATTTGAAAGCCATTGATAGCCTATCAAAAAGTTAATACACCAACCATATGACCCAGTCATTCCACTGCGAGGTAACTCCCAAGAAAATGAAAATATGTCCACATGACTGTATGTGAATGTTCAGAGTAACTGTTTATAATACTCCCAAATTGAAACAAATAAAATGTTTAATTTTTTTTTGCCCACCTCTGACCTAGCTCTCAAATAATGTTCCTCAGTTCCTGAATGGATTAAACAAATTGTGGAATATTCAGAAGTAGAATTCTACTCAGCAATAAAAGAATAAGTTACTGATATATGTAAATCTCAGAAGCATTATGATAATGGAAAAGAAGCAGTGATAAGATTACATACTATATAGTTTCATTTACATGAAATTCTATAAAAGACAAAACACTAGTAATAGAAAATAGACCAGCGATTACTTGTGGATAAAGGAAATTGATTGCAAAGGGCCCAAGGCATCTTTTTAGGGTAATAAAGATAGATTTTGTGATTCTGGTGGTGGTGATTATTGCATCATTTTGTCAAACCTCACTGAACTGTGCACTTAAAATGGGTGAGCTTTTTGCATATAATTTATACACCAGTAAAGGTGACCACAAAAACGTTCACATAATAAACGAGTAACGGGGCGCTATTGTGAGCATGAAACAGGGGCCCTAACCTGAGTGTTGAGGAGTGGCCCCCTAGCGGAGTGACATTTGATATCTTCGGGTTGGCAACCATGGAATAAATAAGTGTTAGCTAAGTGAAAACACAGTGTAAAATAATTCCAATTTGTAAGAAAAGAATGCTAAACATTTTGCCAGGGTGAGTCAGGTTTTATGTAAAATAAAGAACTTTGTGTTGAGGGGATTGGTTAATGAGAGAGCATAAGGCTCTCTACTGTATCCTCTCCAAAATGTGTATGGTGAACTCCCCCTCCCACCTCAAAATGTAAAGATATTTAGTTAGAGCCTTTAAAGAGGCAATAAGTTTAAATGAAGTCACATGTGTGGTCTCTAATCATTGTGAAAACATTGGAAATAGCAGCTTTAAAGAGGTGATTAAAGTTACTGAGGACAGGGTGGGGCCCTAATCCAACGTGACTGATGTTCTCATAGGAGGACACCAGGGCTGTAAGATGAAAACTAGAAGGCAGCTGTCTACAAGCCAAGGAAAGAGGCTCCATATTTAAAAAAAAAAACAAAAACCTGCCAGCAATCTGAGCTTCAACTTCCAACCTCCAAAACTATGAGAAAATAAATGTCTAATGTTTTCTTATAGTAGTTTGAGCAAACTAATACAGAGAAAATGAATTTGAGAACACCAAGAAAGTCTCCAGGAGGAAGGAGAGGTGAGAGTTTGAATCAAGAGAAACAGAGATACTTTAAATGAAAGAGACATGACTTTAGTATATCTATCTAATTCTTTAGTTTTTCCTATATATTGAGGTATATTTTAAATTAATATATTCAATATGTTTAAGTGTATTTTTTTTAAGTATCAGGTAATATAATAAAACATGTAATCAACACCACACACACACACAAACAAATTTTAAGATAGTTCAAATTATTTTGGACCAGTTGTGGTGTTTTCTTGAGTTAATGTTGTACAAAATATGTAGAATATATTTAAGTGTCTCTGAAGAAGGGAGGGGACTAACATTTCTTAAAAGTTGCCTTTTTCCTAATTCTGACATAATCCTTGCCATATCAATTCCCCAAATAAGTAACTCCTTACGGATTCTTCCAAAAGTGATTATAAAGCACAATAACAAACCAAAAAAAGTGACAGTAAGAGAACACTATCAAGTTGATAAAGCATGAGAAATGGACTTACAGAAGATGGCTATAGAGTTTCTATCCTGGGAATCTTTGAGAAAGCATAGCTAACAATTCTGTCTGAGCAATTGGAAATTGAGAAATGGTGTTCATCATGCTTAGTTTGTCAGTCCTTTATATTTTCATTTAATAAACAGGTATTGAGTGTTTACTATTTAATAGGCACTAGAAAAACTAGCGTGAACCCCATGTTCATTGACATCGAAGAACTCATGGCTTAATTTCAAGGTGGAGTAATCCCCATTAATATTGAAGACATTGTGTGAAAGGCAGGTTGGAGGAACATTTGAACAAGACAGAAAGTGAGAGCAAAGGAATCAAGAAATAAAATACAAACATTGACTTGGTCTTCAGCAACATTTTTATACATGCACTTGAAAGTTATGACATACAAACTGTAATTTTGGTGATTCTACATTTGAATTAAATGCTCTTATTTTTACATTTAAAACTCACATTGCAGTACATAAAAATACTCAATAATATTTGTTCTATTCATTTAAAATTTTAAATTTTCTTTATTTAGAACAGCACTAAATAGCAAATTAAAACCATGACAAGTTGAAAAAACACAGAAGAAAGGACTTTTTTTGTAGTTCGCTATTGTGCATGGCATTATTTTCTCTGCTTTCTGAACCAGGGGACCCATATTATCATTTTGTCATGAGTCTCACAAACTATGCAGCCCTGTCTGGACTTGACCCTAAAGGACAACAGAGAGCATGGAGTATCAGAGAAATACATTGTACAAGGAAATTAGTGTGACCAGATTCGTACTTTAGAAAGCTTGCTCTGGGAATAGGGCCGTGCATGGATTTGGGGACAAAGTTATTGGAAACAAGGAATCCAATTATAATAATGGCAACAGAGATTAACTTCCAGATGGTGACTCTGTAGGACGCACTTTTGGGTTGCTCCCCACAGACACGAAAAAAAAAAAAAATCACCTATTTTCTTGAGACAAACACCAAGAAACTACTGGTACTTTTTCTGGAGACAGAACAGCTGACACTAATGGTGGGTGAGAGCACCCGGCTTGGTTCTCAGCTAAGCCGCACATTTGGGTTTGGGGTGGAGCTGGGAGTCTCTGGAAGCACGGTGGGGCAGAGGCTAGGGATTTCGGGACCAGCTACAGAGGCAGCGAGAGGCAGGCGCAGTGGGGCTCAGATGCGAACTCATGGAGTGCCAACTTGGGAGTGGGGTGAAAGGAGAGCCAGTGCACCAGGAGCTGAGCTGGAGCCCACGTGGTGCAGTTGTGCTGGACACAGTCATACTGGAAATCAGCCAAATCAAACCCTTCCTACAACCATTAAACACCAGAGCCTGGGGTCCACCTAGAGGAAATCCTGCCCACAGCACATCCGCCCACCGGAAATCCTGCCCATCAGGTGCCCCACCGCTGGCATACAGTGAGAAGGCAGTCACAAACCTCAATGTTACCCACTAGCACCACCTTGTGGGTAGAGGCAAGCTTCAGCCTGATAGCCAGTCCTGGGCAAGTCAAACCAACACAACACCAGGGTAACCAAGCCCTCAGAAATATTAACAGAATGCCAAATAGAGCAAAGGCACAGAGAAGTATACATGAAATGATGAATCTAATCAAAAACCCAGGGGAGAATCTGAATACAGCAGATGCATGTAAATTACTTGAGGAATTTAGGGTAATAGTGATTAACATACTCATGAGAATCCAGAAATCAGTAAAGGCAGTAAATGAGAATGTCAGAAAATAAAGAGAAGAATTAAAATAAGAAATCAAACAGTTCAGAGACATGATGGCTGAATTAAAAAACTCAACAGAGGGGCTCAACAATAGGATGGATGAAGCTTCCAGTAGAATCAGTGATCTGGAAGACAGGACAGAGGAACTCAATCAAGAAAACCAGCAAAGAGACCAAAAAATTCAAAGAACCAAAGACAGCATTTGAGACCTCTGAGATAACATCAAAAGGAATAACATTCGCATCATAGGGGTCCCAGAGGAAGAGAGAGAAAAGGGGGCAGAAACCGTATTTGAAGAAATAATAGATGTGAACTTCCCCAATTCGAAGAATGAAGCAAGCCTCCAGATCCAGGGAGCTCAAAGAGTTTTTAATAAAAGAAACCCAAACAGAAATACATCTAGACACATCATCATAAAAATGTAAAAAATACAAGATAAAGAAAGACTATTAAAAGCAGCCAGAGAAAAATGTGTCACATACAGAGGATCCTCCATAAGATTGTCATCAGACTTCCCAAATGAAACTGTACAGGCCAGAAAGGAATGGCATAACATACTCAAAGTGCTGAAAGAAAAGGAGTTTCAACCTAGATACTCTATCCAGCAAGATTATCATTCAGAACTGAAACAATGATAAAAACCTTTTCTGACAAGCAAGTTAAAAGAGCTTATCACCACAAAAACGCCTTTGCAAAAAATATTAAAGGCTGCTCTATAAAGCATAAAGAAACCACACAGAAAAACAGTAAGACAGCAAATACACCATAGTTGGTGTTGTCTTCCAGCCTTGGTCAAATTAAAACCTCCAGCAGAGTTTCTTGCTTCCAGTCCTTGTTCATCAGTACAACTCATCAACAACCTAGTGGAAGTGTCCCTTTCTTGCTTGCCAGCTGCTGTGTACGTTCCATGAATTAGTCATGAACCAAGATAACATAGTGAATTTCTTCACCACCAGTGGACAACAACTACATCTTCTCCAGATGACAAGAATCCCAACCCTAGGGAGAAGTTCCATGTTCCTTTCTTTATACTCAGCTCTCATTCCCTGGGTACATTTTACAGTACTCAAGCCCTTTATAGTTAGTGCCCCGATGTAATTCATACTCATATGTAAATTTTTCATGTTTTCATTTAAAAAAATCTTGTAAAAAAATAATGGCAACAGAGAGATAGAAAAAAGTATTCATAGAACAATATGAATTTTGAGGTATTAAAGTTACAATTGCCAAGACATGTTGACATGTTGACATGCCTTTTTATCTATCCTATAAGATCAAAAGTCCTTACACTCTCAAAATAATACTTTCAGTCAATGTTCCTCAAGTTTTTGGTGAACTACCTAACAGATGTTTCACCCCATCCCTCCACTCCAGCAATTAAGGGAAATTAAGTTTTGCCACATTTTTTTTTCTTCCCTGGAACTGGTCTGAAAGCTTTACATGGCATACACCCTAGCAACAGGGGTGCACCCACCACAGTGTTTCATTAATAAAATATAATATATGCTCTTAAAATGTATAATAACAATGAATTACTTATATCAGTGAGAATGATATTATGTATTCTTTTCTTTAGTAATAATATTGATCTGGTTCAATGCCTGGTGAGCACTAAGTCAGGCTCCATTCTGAGACATATATTTTTTTTATTTACTTACTCTTTATCCTAAATTAAAAAGGCTTACCCAAATTATGGATCAAAATTAAGTGACCATCATTCCATTCCCCCAGATTACACTAGTTGTCAAAGTATCAGTACTCTCAACCGTCCCATTTCAACTTAAATTACATGTTCACCCCAGTCATCAGATAACGTTAGATGACATCCTGTGTTCCTTTCTTCCCTTGGTAATAGAACCCTTGAATTTTAGCTGACAGATGGACATTAGAATAAAGACTACATTTCCCAGCCTCTCTTGCTTTGAGGTAGGGCCATATGACCAAATGGTAGCCAATGGGATGTAACAAATGGTGTGTGCAACTTCCTGTAAGAACCATTAAACACATGTTCTTTTTCACCCTCCCTCTCCTCTTGCGTTTCCTGAGCAAGTAGAGCACATTTAAATAAGGCAATGAAATTACATGATATGACATTAGCCTACATCAGGGGTAGCAAATTTGCTTTAAAGAAACAGGCAGTAAATATTTTAGGTTTTCAGGGTCATATGATCTGTCTTAAGTGCTCATCTTTGTCTTTATAGCCCCAAATCAGCCATAGACAATACACATCTGAATGAGTGTGACTTAAAAAACAATTAACTATCTACAAAGCAGTCAGACAGCAGTCACATTTTGTTAGCTCCTGGTTTCTTTATTTTCCAGCTGCTGCACAAATGGGAAAATTTTAAATATACCTATGTCCAGAGCCTACTCTCTGAGTTCCTGATTTAGTATTCTGGGGTGAAGTCCAAGTATTTGTTAAAATGTTTCCTATAATTCTCAGAAATGTCTGCCATATCTTTCAATGCCTGCCTTTCCTTCAACCATTACCAATGTTGGGCATCTTTTAAAAACAAACAGTTAAATGTCCTAGATGGTTTATTTTTTACTTTTATTTGTTTTTAATACCCCTCTCTGCCTTTTGTAAGATAAAATTTATGACATCATGTTTTGTTTAGTTAGACTTTCAGTGGCCTAAAGGCACTGCATGCTAACAAGATAATTTGACAATAAACACTAGATTGATGCAATTAAGTCGTGACCTGTAACCAACTAACTGTGTCTTAATTGTGAGGTAATTGGAAATCACTTTTAAGGAATATTATGTAGGAAAAAAGTTTATTTAGTCACCTGATTAAACTTTTAGAACAATGGAATTGATAGTTACTATCTAAGTTTTACATATGCATTGGGAAAGTGACAAATTATTTTCAGCTTGATACATGTAGCCTTTTAAATGTAATTCTAAGGTACCACTTTTGGTTATTGTTAATCTTAACTCTGAAAAGAGCTGTTTAATCCCAAAATTATGTATCATCAAATTATGTTCCACCATAAGTAAAATGGTTTCTGGTGTAACTCCAGAAATATTAGTGCATATATGCACCTATGCCCTATAGAGTTAGGTATAAATTTAAGATATGATATGACCAAGTATTATATAAACCTGATGAAAAAGTAAATGGCCACAAGATAAACTCATGGCTTTTGGTGCTCCAGAAATTAATTTTCCAGATAACAGAATCTGCCTCCTTGATGTGCCATCAATTTTCATAGATTTTGAGAGAAGTTTTTGAATTGTCTTACACCATTTTCTGCTTTCTAGAACAGAACTGAGTATCTTTGGTGACTCAGGATCATTATTATGTGCTTGGGTTATCGCACTGGGCTAGAACAAGTTGACATCTTTCAAGGTCTTAGAGAACTGGTCAAGAATAAGAATTTAGAGGCAAGAGTATCCAGTTTGAAACTTAGCCCTCCGACTTATAGTCATATAATATGGACTCATTATTTGCATATTAGTACCATAGAGTCCTCTTGCACAAAATGAGAATAATAATAGTACTACCTCACCAAGTGTTTATGAGAATGACATGAGTTCATTCATATAAAGGGCTTACCACTGTGCCTGGCACATGGGATGTGCCCAGTAAATGTAAGTTAGTGCTGTCATTATACTTGAAGTGTTCATCTTGAGTCACCAAGGATATTCGGCTCTATTCTAGAAGGAATAAAATGATGTAAGACACTTCAAAAAAGTGTCTCAGAAATCTAGTAAAAATGATGGCAATTCCAGCTTCTGTTATGTGAAATAACACTCTGAAAACAAGAAGCAGGAGAATTGGGGAGGGGGATGCACTCAAGAAAGAGAGGGTTCTTAGTTATTAGAGACGAAGCTTCACATCTGCCCCAAAGATAACTTAATGCTGATTTCTTCCAGTGTTTAAGTTTCTAGTGACCTTGGGAACTGCGAATGAAGAAGAGTCTGTAGAAAAAGATCAACTGCCCCAGGGTTTTGTGTGGTGAGTAGAGTATGGAAAAGGAGAGAAAGATGCTACAGTTAGGAATCTATTTTGATTTAGCGGTTGAATTATTTCCTGTTGCTATTGATGACCTTACCTCCAGGCTCATCTCCCATCCCTGTTACCACAAATCTACTGGGCCACTTAAAATATATCAGGTAAAATACCATAAACTGTATTTATTCTAGTTTTAAGCAGAGAGAATGAGCTCTTTGAGTAACTAAATAGATAAACTTTAACTGCTGGACCTTGTACTCTTTGGGTGGCTCTGATCTTCTGACTTTCTTCAGCACTGTACCCTATGTTTGAGAAAACCCAACTGTCAAAGTAAGTGACCTGTTGGTATGATTTCTATTCATTCATTTTTGTTCTAGTCAACATTCTCACACATAGAAAAGCGTCAGCTTCCCTCCATTCCTCTTTCTAGTGACAGCGTTTTTTTTCTTTTATAGGAGCAGTCCAAAAGCTGACTGTCTCTGAGGAGCAGGTCCCCAGTGGAGTGCTCTTGTATTGTTCGGGATCATGCTCCTTAGTTCCCAGCTGGGCCTTGGAAGTGCTTTTCTGTGATGCGAATAAGTTCCTGAAATCTGTCCAAGAAGGTGCCCAACAAACTGAAAAGACCACATTGGAAGACTAACTATGTCAAGTTCTTTGCTGCCTCTCTCCTTGATAGAATAGTCTCATTCCTCTCCTCCTCAACCAGAACTGGTTTGACAGTTGAACATTTTTAAGGTAAAGGATATAAGAAGGTTTGCACTCACCCTTTTAGTTCTCTGTGGGTGTGTGAAAATTCTGACTTCCCTAAGGCTAACTTGCTGAACAAACCAGGAAGATTAGGAGGTAGGGCAGGGTCCTGAAACTGTGTGCAAAGAAAGACAGACCTGACTGGTAACTGGAAACTTTGGTCTTTTGAGTATCCCCCACACCCTCCCTCTGGGAGCCCTGCCCAATTTGCAAATTTGTTAGCATAATAATATGTTCATTACTTGATGAGTTACCTTTTGAAGACGCTTGTCACACAATAATAGAAAACTGAAATGTTCACTCTACCCTAGTTGTAGATATTCATAAAATAAGAAAGCCTCCTTTTATTTTATTAATCCATCACTTTTGTCTCTTAAAGACTACCAGATGCTTAGCTAAATATAAATTTCCAGGTCTCGGTCTCTCTCTCTCTCTCTCTCTCTCTCTCTTTCTCTCTCTCTCTCTCTCTCTCTCTGTGTCTCTCTCTGTCTCTCTCTCTCTCTCTCTCTCTCACACACACACACACACACACACACACACAACTGTATTTCTGCAAAACAGCAATGGTTGGGAGATGTAAATGTAAATTGCCTAGGGCAATTTCAGAAGCCATATAATGAAGATGACAAATGATTATACTTGAGTACAAATAGGGAAGGCCTCTAAGAATTGGAGCCTCCAAAGGAGGTTGCCTCATGTTTCTTCGCATCTCATTTGGCTTCCTTGTCCTCAGACACACATCACCTCTTCCAAGTGTCTCCCTCTTCAGTCATCTGCCTGAAGTTCCACCCACCTCCACAGAACACTCCACCTCTCCTTCATTCATTCCCCCTCCTTCCTTAAAATCAGCATTCCAATACTGATGGTTGAAATGGAGTGTTAGTCACAGGGTCTGGCAAAAGGGTCATGAAGGTGTGTGCCCACACACACAGAAAAGGTGAGTGGCGCTGTGCTACTGCTAATGCTGAAGCAGGGGCCTCGGTATTCGGCTTCCTCCTCCGGTATCTATATTGGTGTATAAGACTATTGAACTGTTCCCATCATTACAGGACAGTCAAGTGAAGCACATATCCAAGAAGAGTCATTAACTTAGGGGGAATAGGGCGTTCTAAATCAAGAATCACAAATGGAGGCATTCCGATTTTAAG